>JAHPZR010019047.1:32500-45000 GCA_019787425.1 Platygyra sinensis | reverse complement strand
CTTGCTTTCAGTATTGCTAGTGATTTATTTTCTCTTATTTTTCTCAGTTTTCTCCATTTGGTAGTTTCCACGGCTTAAACTCCTTTCTCCACACTCCCCTTCAAATATTCGATGTCAAATGTAGAGTCATTAACTTGGAAAATAACGATGTGTCCCGCTGTCTACTTATACGAGTAGTAGTTTCCATAGGAAAGTGAAGTTTATGTGGAAGATGTTTTTTATGTCATTTAGGAAGTATTGTAGAGGGAAAGTCAACATGAGCTACTAGATTAGAGTATTTTGCCAAAGGCTAATGGGTTTAAAACACTCTTCTGTTTTAAAAAAAAAAACGTACTGAGGTCGACACAATAAACTGTTTACTCATGCGAAAAACCTTTCATCGAGTATTCACGGTTGACCGCGACCGCAACAGGTCACAGTTAAATATATGACAATAAGATATTTTGTATCTGTTTTCAGTTGATATTCACTTGAATGCTCCCAAAACTGCTTGCTAAATGTTTTTAAAAATGCTCCTTAAATATCGTTTTATAACGTTAACTTACCGTTCGTAACGACTACCGTTTGTGACATTCTGACAACGTTAACATTAAAATTTAAAAAAACCCATGTTGTGAGCATTAACCAAACATTTAAGTAACTTTTTTGGGGGAAAACCGAGCATTTTAGTGGGAAAAATGGAGCATTCAGGTGGAGCATTTAAGTGGGGAAATAAAAGCATAATGTACAAAGCCTAGAGAACTGTCCATCATGAATAGCCCACAGTGCAAGTGCAAAATAAGTTTGACATGGTGACCGAAGTTGTCTGCTGTACCTCTATATTTGGTCTTCCTTTTCTTTGTATCACGTTTCTTGCATGAGGGTGATTGAATTGTTTCACATTGCCTCGGCATAGTAGCACATTACACAAAGCGTTCGCGTTCGGTGGTGAAAATGCCCGCCACAGGGAATCATGACTAAGGTTATGCAGTCGGTCCACACGCTTCTGTCAGTGTTCTGTCACGCCTTTTCCAAAACCACGTAGTTTGACGTGTTGAAACATAGAGACGTCTTTTAGCACTCCGAGCTCGGAACTTTTCCTGCATTCCTTAACCCAAATCTCCCACGGCCAAGGTGAACGTGATCTGACAGCGAGATAACTCCAAAGGCAAAATCGCTTTAAAATAAGAATTAAATCAGATATCCGTGGTTTCTTAAGATTTTCGGGCTGCAGAATACCTGTTTTATTTTTATTTTGTGGTTTAACAGTTCGCGGCTGTCCAGTAACTATCCAATGTTTTCCCTAAGAAAACAAACCCAGGGAACCTGGAGACATTAAGAGAACGCAATACAAAACACTAGATCAGACACTTTTAGTTACATTTGTTTCTACATGTAGCATTTAGAGCTATTTTCGAAGTATTCTCGTATGGTGTCTTAAACGGCTGAAATCGTAACGCAATTGCCAACAGCATAATGTCACGAAAATCATACACAACGTCTTGGAAATGGGAACTGAATTTCGACAAACCGTGGAATCATTCAAGCTAAATGAAGGCATTGAATGCACTCTAATAATCCTTGATGACGACTAGATCCTACGCAACAAACGCAATATCAGTCCGCAATATTTATGCAGCAGTTTTACCATGGTTTCTTAAGTTGTTTGCTCTTTTGATGTTTTCCGGGCTTCATACCCGTCTCCCTCTAAAAGCTATGACATACCGTGAATAGCCGGACCGCTTTCGATATGTTACAAATTCAGCTTGGCGGTAAGGCCTCGAGGACACAAACAAAGGAACTGAATGACGATGTTTATTGATTTCTTTTGTTTGTGTCCTCTAGGTCTCACTATCAAGCTGAATCTTAATATATCGAAAGCGAGCCGCAAACACATTCTCATCATTCTTACTCTGGAAAATGAAATAATTTTACAATCATTACAATGGTTCATTGCATATTAATTCGTAGGGGGAAGTATGAAATGCACTGTAGACACTTAAAGTCTTGGCCGATCGCCTGCTTTCATGTCAGTTAGAGCAGCAGAGGGTCACCAGAACAACCACCAATCCAAATACCATTACAAACACGCCAAATGGCATTGCGGTAGTGTCTGTCGCTGAGGTAACAGGATCGCCCACTGTCCTGATTGTTGTCGTTCAGACTGGCAGCAATCACAAAACCACTTGGTTGTTGAATACATTCGGGTTGTTGGTTGTTCACGTCGTTAATCTAAAAGAATTTTAAAAATAATTATCGGAAGGAAAAAAAGATATAGCTGAAAACCGTGCACAAAACCGTTACTCTAGGATGTAAATTATGACCACGAAAACATCGACTTGACGAACGCATTTCGTCTACCTCGTTTTAAATGGTGCGATTTTTTCCACAAATTTTATATGATATTGTTCCATATGTTCCATGCTTTATTCCTGTCAAGTTTTCTTCCCAGTATTACTTCGATAAACTGTCCTTTCAGCTACCGCAAAATGTAACATGGACCGATGAATAACGCGCGAGATTAGCACGAGTACAGGCATAAATGGGGCAAGATTGGTTCATCATATCTCTTTTGCGAGAATGGTGACCTATTTTTTTAATTTTATTTTTCAAAATAGTGCTTTGTAGGGAACATTCAGAGAAAGTTTAAAAAAAATTCATCGGTAAATTTTATTTCTGAGGAATCACCTTAAGTGCATTTTTCTCAAATGTGTATTTTTTGTACCGACTGACTTCACGCCAAACTGTTTTCTTTGCAAGATATCAAGGTAAAATTCCTGAAAGTTATGCTAATGAAACAACTATAGTGTCGTAATGCAATAAGCCAAAAAATCGTAACATTTTAACTCCTGTCACGTGATAAGGGATGATTTGTCCAATGAGCGTGGTATGAAATGAGGTTATTTAATAATAGAGGCTGTAAAAAGCACCGAAAAGAAGAGGTAACTGCCAAAACTTAGGTTCATTGCAGAGAACCAAAAAAACATTTACATGCCATGCTTAATTAACAGTCAAACCTTGTTTTGTAAAAGAGCAAGATAAGTTGGCGCTAACCCTATAAAAAACATACCTCAAAAGGCTGTGGCTGGTTGCCATAGCATTCATTTTGAGTAAAACGTTCACAACTCATTTTGTGTTTATGAGCGTAATAGCACACCATAGGCCTTTTGCAACAAACGATCACATGGTACAAAATCCGCCATGCTGGAGGGCAAGCTCATTATTATTCCCGCACTGGGACTTAAAGGTGGCTCAAAACAGTTTCCAGCACTTTCTAAGACGTAGATTTTGATGGGCCATTATTACCAATCTTTATCAGTTGATGCCACAATCATGGTATCAAAAAACTGCCCAATCCTTGGTGAACACGTTGGTATTATTTTCGTGACACAATTTGTTACCATAGCAACACTATGACCTGCTAAAAACACCCCTAATTTCAGCTTTAAGCGCGTATATTTCAAAAAACGGCACGGTGAATTTTTTTTGATATTATCAACATTTGATAAGCATGATTAGGCGCAACTTTTGGCAAAGTTTGAAAAAATTCTGTAGGTGGCGTTCAGAGCCACCTTAACTTTTCGAAAACTTAAGTTGGCTCCGAACGCCACCTACAGAATTTTTTTAAACTTTGCCAAAAGTTGCGCCTAATCATGCTTGTCAAAATTCTATAATAATAAAAACATTTCACCTTGCCGTTTTTGAAATATAAGCCCTTAAAGCTGAAATTAAGGGTGTTTTTAGCAGGTCATACTGTTGTTATGGTAGCCTATTGTGTCACGAAAATAATACCAACGTGTTCACCAATGATTGCGTAGTCTTTTAACACCATGATTGTAGCATCAATTGATAAAGAGTGGTTATAATGACACATCAAAATCTAAGTGTTTGAATGTGCTGGAAACTGTTTCGAGCCACCTTAAAACAAAGAGACCTCAACCAGTCAAGCGTGACTGGCCTTTGTTTTAATGTCCCAGTGCGGGAATAATAATGAGCTTGCCCTCCAGCATGGCGGATTTTGTACCATGTGATTGTTTGTTGCAAAAGGCCTATTGATCTTTTTTCAGCAAATTTAAACAAACTTTGGTCCATATGTAGGGTACCATACCACCTTAAGCCTGATTAAGTAAACCCAGCAAGCAAAAAGTTTGATTTTAATTTTTACAAATTTTCGCAGTGGCGTTTTTTGTTTATATTGCATGTCCTTCCGGTTAGAGTTTGAATTATCTCAAATTTCACAGTACGAAAACTAGGCAGTTAACTGTCACTCAGGCTATTTTTTTTTTTTCCAGGGCTGTCTAAGAGGATGCGGAGAGACACCTTTTTAACCTCGTTCCAGGCTAGCGGTTCTAATAGTGGGGCTAGTACCTAAACTGGTTTTGCCCACCTCGCCTAGCAAAATCATTCTAGCTTGGAATGCAACACAAAACATTAGCGCCAGAATATGTGAACCGCGGTGCGGAAGGGGTGGGGTAGGAAGCGATCCGTCCTTCTCCTCCTTACTGAGGGAGGTCTGAGAAAGGGATTGTTATGAATAACAGGCTTCTCATCACCATTCTGATCATTCTTATTCGATCCAGTACTAGCCTCCTGCGCAGTAACACTTTGGGCTCCAAAGTCCACAACCTTGATCGAGACGCGACCAAACGACTGGTAAGGAATGTTCCCTTGGCTTCAGCAGACGTTTGTAGGAGAGAAAGATTCGGTGACGAGCTCAAAAAGCGTCTGCGCAGGAGAATACCCCGGACCTTACCATGTTTGAAACAGGTTCGTTACAGCACCTCCTGGTGTGAGTAAAGTTCGCTGAGCTGACGTTATATTCAGGTCTTATGTAGATTGAAGTAAAAATCATCTTACTGTAAGAGACCGACTGAATCAACCTAGTCGTAATTCCTGATTGAAAGACCTCAGGGGACACCCAATTTTAGGTACGGATCCGGAGTTGTTATTCTCATCTAAGGTCACGAAAGAATACTGAATAAAAATTAGCATTAACTGATGATGAACGTTCTCTTGAAACAGGTCAAATTCTGATATATTAACGAGTGAACAACCAACTAACCGAATGTATTCAACAACCAAGTGGTTTGTGATTGCTGCCAGTCTGACGACAACAATCAGGACAGTGGGCGATCCTGTTACCTCAGCGACAGACACTACGCAATGCCATTTGGCGTGTTTGTAATGGTATTTGGATTGGTGGTTGTTCTGGTGACCCTCTGCTGCTCTAACTGACATGAAAGCAGGCGATCGGCCAAGACTTAAGTGTCTACAGTGCATTTCATACTTCCCCTACGAATTAATATGCAATGAACCATTGTAATGATTGTAAAATTATTTCATTTTCCAGAGTAAGAATGATGAGAATGTGTTTGCGGCTCGCTTTCGATATATTAAGATTCAGCTTGATAGTGAGACCTAGAGGACACAAACAAAAGAAATCAATAAACATCGTCATTCAGTTCCTTTGTTTGTGTCCTCGAGGCCTTACCGCCAAGCTGAATTTGTAACATATCGAAAGCGGTCCGGCTATTCACGGTATGTCATAGCTTTTAGAGGGAGACGGGTATGAAGCCCGGAAAACATCAAAAGAGCAAACAACTTAAGAAACCATGGTAAAACTGCGCATAAATATTGCGGACTGATATTGCGTTTGTTGCGTAGGATCTAGTCGTCATCAAGGATTATTAGAGTGCATTCAATGCCTTCATTTAGCTTGAATGATTCCACGGTTTGTCGAAATTCAGTTCCCATTTCCAAGACGTTGTGTATGATTTTCGTGACATTATGCTGTTGGCAATTGCGTTACGATTTCAGCCGTTTAAGACACCATACGAGAATACTTCGAAAATAGCTCTAAATGCTACATGTAGAAACAAATGTAACTAAAAGTGGCTGATCTAGTGTTTGTATTGCGTTCTCTTAATGTCTCCAGGTTCCCTGGGTTTGTTTTCTTAGGGAAAACATTGGATAGTTACTGGACAGCCGCGAACTGTTAAACCACAAAATAAAAATAAAACAGGTATTCTGCAGCCCGAAAATCTTAAGAAACCACGGAATATCTGATTTAATTCTTATTTTAAAGCGATTTTGCCTTTGGAGTTATCTCGCTGTCAGATCACGTTCACCTTGGCCGTGGGAGATTTGGGTTAAGAATGCAGGAAAGTTCCGAGCTCGGAGTGCTAAAAGACGTCTCTATGTTTCAACACGTCAAACTACGTGTTTTGGAAAAGGCGATGACAGAACACTGACAGAAGCGTGTGACCGACTGCATAACCTTAGTCATGATTCCCTGTGGCGGGCATTTCACCACCGAACGCGAACGCTTTGTGTAATGTGCTACTATGCCGAGGCAATGTGAACAATTCAATCACCCTCATGCAAGAAACGTGATACAAAGAAAAGGAAGACCAAATATAGAGGTACAGCAGACAACTTCGGTACCATGTCAAACTTATTTTGCACTTGCACTGTGGGCTATTCATGATGGACAGTTCTCTAGGCTTTGTACATTATGCTTTTATTTCCCCACTTAAATGCTCCACCTGAATGCTCCATTTTTCCCACTAAAATGCTCGGTTTTCCCCCAAAAAGTTACTTAAATGTTTGGTTAATGCTCACACATGGGTTTTTAAATTTTAATGTTAACGTTGTCAGAATGTCACAAACGGTAGTCGTTCGAACGGTAAGTTAACGTAAAACGATATTTAAGGAGCATTTTTAAAACATTTAGCAAGCAGTTTTGGAGCATTCAAGTGAATATCAACTGAAAACAGATACAAAAATATCTTATTGTCATATATTAACTGTGACCTGTTGCGGTCGCGGTCAACCGTGAATACTCGATGAAAGGTTTTCGCATGAGTAAACAGTTTATTGTGTCGACCTCAGTACGTTTTTTTTTTTAAAACAGAAGAGTTTTTTAAACCCATTAGCCTTTGGCAAAATACTCTAATCTAGTAGCTCATGTTGACTTTCCCTCTACAATACTTCCTAAATGACATAAAAAACATCTTCCACATAAACTTCACTTTCCTATGGAAACTACTACTCGTATAAGTAGACAGCGGGACACATCGTTATTTTCCAAGTTAATGACTCTACATTTGACATCGAATATTTGAAGGGGAGTTGGAGAAAGGAGTTTAAGCCGTGGAAACTACCAAATGGAGAAAACTGAGAAAATAAGAGAAAATAAATCACTAGCAATACTGAAAGCAAGTTCTTGGAAAAAAAATTCTTTTGTGCAACTGTTAGCTTTGGGGGAAAATTATCGGTGGAAATTTAAATTTACAGCGATATTTTTCCAGCAAAGCCAAAATGTTGCTGGAAATTTCCACCGGTACTTTTCTGTCACAGCTAAACTGTTGTTGGAAATTAACCAACATTTTTCTCTCACAGTTGAAAGGTCGCTGGAAACTTCCACATTCATTTCCATCTCACATACAAAATGTCGTCGGAAATTTCCTTCGACATTTTTTCTGTAACAACTAAAATATCGCTGGAAATTTCCAGACATTTTTCTCTCACAGGCAGAATGCCACTGAAATTTCCACCAACATTTTTCTCTATGAGCTAAAAGGTCACTGCAAATTTCCCCAACATTTTTCTCCCACAGCTAAATGTCGCTGGAAATTTCCACCGATTTTACTTTTTACTGCAAGAAAATAACAGTCGTATGGTATTCTATATATATGTTATTGGCCGGCTGGGAGGTTCGTATAGGGAAAAAACTGTGACCGAGGTCTTAAAAATGCTGCCCGAGGCCGCATGATTACTAGTCTTTGGAAGTGAATAAAGGGCGAAAGATTGACGATAACCGCTAATTCATTCACGAATAGATCAACTCGATGGATTCCGCCCGCTGTAGCGGTCCGTATGAGAGAATACCGCCCGCTCCAGGAACCAATCACATTGCAGGATTTGTTGAATTACGCCCGCTCACGAGCCGAAAAAAAGATAATGCACTGTATGGCATATAGTGGGCGCGAATCTAAGAGCCCCGAAGTTTCTAAAAATACAAAGATACACGCAAAGGTTGTCTCATACGGTTAGTAGGGGAGATAGAGGCTCCAGCTGATGGGCTCCTGTGGAAGTTGTTTACTAATTAGTTGCAATTCTTACCAGAAAGTTTTAATTTTGGAAAAAAAAAGTCAATTCCTCACCAAAGAAAATAAACGTTTATAGTTTTTTTTGCCAATAAATGTATATTCAAGAGGATTTTGCTATTACTTTCCGCGTTCTCAAATATTAATCCTCTCCTTTGGAGAAAAATAGGCTCAAGAGAATTATTTGCCACACTGTTACTCAAATGATATAGTAATATGACAATTAAAGCACGAACGCTAACTTCTTTAAGTAGTTGATAATATACATGAAAAAATTACTCGATTCTGATTGGCTGAGAACAGTGCAGTTTTTCCTTAATACAGTGTAGAAAAGAGGTAATTGAATGCAAAAAAAGGTAATAAAGCAAGCATTCTGATTGGTCAATGAACAAAAAAGTTCACAGATAGCCAATCAAATATTTTGTTTTCAAATCAAGCACGCGCCCTGGATCGCGCAATTTTTTCCTGATTGCGTGATAATTAAAGTCACCTGAGGTTAAGGTGATTCCCGGGTTTTGCATTGCGCATTCCTACTGCGCACGATTTTTGCGTCATCAGCGCGCGCACATGAGCGCGCGCGTGTACAAAACATGAAAGATTTCCCTCAAACTAAGCTCGATAGCGAGATAAAAGCTCTTTTTCTCTTAAACGAGCACGGTGACCCCCACTTTTTATTTTATAAATTCAATGAGAACAATATCCGCAATAACTGAGAAAAAAATTGGCAGAAATCTATGGCTACCTTTTTGGCAAATGAAATAAATGCTACAGATAGAGACGTAACGGGCCCAATAGAGCAAGTCCAAATTATGTTTCCTTTAAAGGATAAAAATATCGATTAATAATACAGCGTATTTGAAGCCATTTTTTCTGGGACTTAGATAAATGAGCAATCAAAGAAAGTCAAACTCTGTGTGATATCACAAGGCGCATTGAAAAATAATCGAACTTATTTGTTGCGCACTGAGATAACCAAAAGTCACCTGAATAACCATATTTGTCAGCATGGTGGCATGAGAACAAGCACGGTGACCCCCTCATTTTATTACGTTTTTAACATCTCCTTGTACTGTAATGACACCATACCAAGTTTCATCGGAAATCTATGGCGGGTTCTTTTACCCGGGAATCACCTTAAGCGCGCGCACAAAACTGAGAAGAGAGTTCAGAGTCCGTAAAGTTCAAAACATCCTTGACGCAAATTTTATTTTGTGCTCGAGCAATTTCAGCTTTTTAAAAAACTCACTCGTGCAAATTAATTCCAAATTGAACTCGAAACCGTGTGATTACCTATACGAATGTTGGTACAACTGGTTTGAAATATGCTCGTTTTTGCCGGAAGAATAGTTGAGCGGTTCTTAAAAAGTGTTAAAAGGCCAATTTTTGCCAAAATCTTATGCTTATTTGACAAAAACGAACCAAATCAGCTCAATTTTTGCGAAATATTCCGTTTTAGAATGTCCTGTTTGGTTTTAGGACTTTTTTTCTTTTTTAAAGCCTTTTCCTATATAGTCCCGTTTAAAACTAATCTATATTCTTGGTGGCGTTGTTATAGTAAACAGTCGTTGTTATGGTCGTTGCTATGTAAAAAAACTTATACTATTGCGTAATTTACTAACATTTCACATTCATCTAGAGGAGAATTTGGCAAGATCACTTGAAATGTTTTTGACAAATCTTCAAGGGTCTTGAATCGTGTATTTTACAGAAATTGAATTTTTCATGAACATCACCACATTTTAGGGTATCATGCCCTCTTAACCTGCCTTCTATGCTCAAGGCCTAAACATTCATCCCTCATAAGACTCTCATAAGTAAAGATCTCGATCCGTTATTGTTAATACCGTTAACAGTTGTAGAAATGAAAAAGGCTGCATTCAGATATTTGTATCTAATTCAAATAATGAATATTTCAACCAACAATTAAAATCTTAATTCAACCATTTCCAAGGCGCTTTATTTTTCATTTATTTTGCCATTAAACCTAAGCGAGATTTCCACTATCCCTGTCGTACAGCAGAAAAGGGAAAAAAATACCATCCTGTCCCAGATCTCTATCTCTCTATCTCTTTGTCCCTTATCTCTGCCTCAGGTTTGTATGGAACATAGTCTAAGAACAACACTACCAATAGCATGTGGTCTACTTGACCCTGAACTAGCTGTTCCACTCGCCAGCACCAATTTTCCAAAAACAGTTTCAGTTATAGTGGTGCGGTGCTGTCGGACAGCTTACCTACCAACCTGCGGCAAGCACAAACTGTAAGGGTGTCTTCGATTTATAGCTGTGAAAGTGGGTGTCAGCTGTATAGACTGCACAGAAACAGATTTTCAATCTTTCTGAAAGTTTTTTGCAGGAACATATTCGCCGTGTTAAACTGAGTGGGAACAGTATTTCTGACGCTCTGAAACCTTGTTTAAAAGCTGCATTCCGTGTAACTCATAAACTTTAACCCAAACCCTAACCCCTACCAAAACCCCTAACCCCTCACCTGGTGTCAGCGCTATAAACTGGAGAGACATCAATTTTTTATCTTTCTCAAAACTTTTTGCAGGAAGCTATTTGCAATGTCAAAGTGAGTGCACACACCAAGTTTGGTGCTCTGAAATAATGGTTTACTAGTACTTTTAGTTTATGGCTGCAAAACTGGTCGTCGGCCGGCTCCACGGACTTCACGGACAAAAAGTTTTAATATTTCTGTTAACTCTTTACGGAAAACTGTTGTTTGGCACTCTGAAATCATTGTGAAGTGGTGTCTTCAGTTTACAGCTGGGAAAGCGGGTGTCGGCTCTATAGACTGCACAAACACAGTTTCAACTTTTCTGAAAGTTTTTTTGGAGGAACGTATTTGCAGTGTTACACTGCCTTTCTTAGACGTTATGGGAAAAGAAAAACATGTCTCGATGAGGGGACCCAGCGAAAGCCCTTGGACTATCAATAAAAACTAAGGATATCCATCTGATAACACTTGTGAATAAAAATAAATCATAACTTGAGCGCAAATAATGGATCAAATTTTAAACTATAAAATGATGTAGTTTCTGTTGTACATCAAAAATTAAGGTTGTTTTTGATTTAGGAAGCCTTCAGTTCGACTCTTCCGAAGGTCTTTTCCAGTGTGCCAACCATGGAAACACACATGCGCATACTTAACACACAATTTATTCAATTGGATTTAAAAATTAATGCAGATATAAATTGACCTCTGTTCGCATTCTGCTGTATTTTCTAAAACTCGAGCACGTCTACTACTATATCATTCAAAATTTATGGAACAAACTAACATATGCGAATTTAGAAGCTTTAAGAACAGGCCAAAATATGGTATGTACATGACAGGCGCTAGCTTCACTAATAAAGTTATGGTGTTTGGAAATAAATTGTCTTGCAAGTAATCAATAATTATTAATTCAAATTCTCAAAACAGGCTGATCATAGCTGGCACAATGATAATATTTCAATTTTTGAATGTGGTCAGTCTACAACACCGAAATTTACAATAGTTAGACATTAGACACTTAAAAGTGCCCATAGCATCAAAATTTTTATTTTCTTATCTGATTCTATATATCACTCAATGAACTTCTACGAAAGAAAAATGCGATTTGGATAAAAGGCAATCTTTTTTAGAAGTTTTAAAAACGTTCAAATTTGCCGCCACTTTGGTCCACCATTCGCACCAGTCTTCCCGTGGTTTGGAATGATATGTGACGTAGATTAAGGAGCACGTGACTTCAGGCTGACTTACTTCGCTTGTTTTACCTCTGTAAATTAAACTTAGTAGTTCATACCAAATGCTGGAAAGGAGCATTTTGCATAGACTGCGAAGCTAAATTTACAGAGGTAAAACAAGCGAGATAAGTCAAGCCTAAAGTCACGTGTTCCTTAATCTACGTCACAAATCTGAGCACGTCAATGATGCGATCTGTACGGGTCCGCAAATGATCCCAGGACCACAAATGATCCCGGGCCGCAAATGATCCCCAAAAATGACCGCAAATGATCCCGGACCGGAAATGATCGCCATATTGGACCTCAAATGATCCCGATCAAAAAATAAGGAATGGCATGGATTCATGTCCGAGGGAGGATGATAACACGTAAAAACTGAAAAGAAAAACAAGTTATAACATTAAAAAAAAATATTCCATAGTTGCTGCTTTGTTCTTCGAAAGGTATAGAACGTTTTCACTGTCACGCAACAAAAAAAAAATAAATAAAAAATCGAAAACCAACCAATGGGAAAAGCTTAGAAAATGTGATGTATGTTATAGAAGATAACTATTAATATAAGACACTTCTCCAAGTTTTGGGCCTGTGTGTGTCCCCAAACGACAGATATTCGTCGTAAATGTTTCCCAGAAATTTACAGGGCCCAGTATGAAAACGCCATGTTCGTGGACAACCGTGTACAG
>JAHPZR010019047.1:22500-27500 GCA_019787425.1 Platygyra sinensis | reverse complement strand
GTGGGTACTGCTGCTTAAGCGCTGGCGTGATCAGAATTATTTGTAGCTTGCCTGTGTTCAGTGAATCGTTCGCGAAGGCTACGTTTGGTTTCTCCAATGTACTGTTTTTTACATTTTTTACGTTCAATCATATAAGTAAGATAGTTTGATTTGCAAGTGTTGTGTTGTTTGATCTCCCGTGTCTCACTCGTGGTGCTGAACGTGTAGGTGGCTCTACCGTCATCGATGTTAGGACAAGTGAGACAGCCGTGTCTCGAATTGCAACGGAAAGTACCAGGAGGATGGCGGAGTGTATTACTATCGGGTCTTTTAAGCTTGGTGCGAACCAATAAATCGCGTAGGTTAGGTGAACGACGGAAGGCCACAACTGGCGTTTCGCTGAAGATGTTATGTAAGCGTTCTGTTGAATCGAGGATGGGTTGTTTCTTGTGAAGAATTTCACGGATGTTAGGTAGGGCCGGGTATACGTGACGATGAATGGGACTCTGGTAGGTTTGGGTGTGTCATGATTATGTTCATTCAAGGCGTCATTTCTAGGGATAAGTTAAAGCTGATTTCCAGTCCGTACTGCGCAGTCTCAGCGGTCTAATGTTTCTGAGGCTCACAAACATTAGAGGCAAACTGCTTACCTTATCTTCGAGGCGCATTTAAATTCTTTCTCCAATAGTTTCCTTGAGTTTTACAGCTTTGAAGCTTTTTCATCAAGGGATATCAGGAATGAAGCATAAAGTTTCGCATCGGAAAATGGCGGTTGACATGAAACTTTGAATTTTCTTCATGTAAGTAGCTGCGAAATGCTACATTGTGTGACGTCTTACATGAAACAAAACAGCATTCGTAAACAAACTCTCGAGAGTGCGCAGAACGGACTGGAAATCATCTTTAAGCTCTTGCAATTTTGCTTTTCACGAAACGGTTCTTATATCCTCGTTTCGTTAAGTAGAGTTCAAGTTCTGTTGCTCGGATGTTAAAGGAATCTTCTTTGGAGCAGATTCGGCGTAACCGGAGAGCTAGGCTGTAGGGAATTGATTTCTTGGTGTGGAATGGATGGCTTGATGAGTATAGCAGGTATTGGTGTTTATCAGTAGGTTTGCATAGAGGTCCGTTTCCATTTTACCATTATGGAGTTGAATATTGACATCTAAAAAGGGAATAGAAGTAGTAGAACGTTCGCTTGTAAATTTTATAGTGGGGCGGATGTTGTTCAAGTAAGCAATAAAAGTATCAAGCTTTTCATTTCCATGTTTCCAAACCATAGATATGTCGTCAATGTAGCGAAACCAAAACAACGGTTTGTCTTGAAGGCCTCCAAGTGCTTTCTCTTTAAAATTCCCCATGAAAAGGTTGGCGAAAGCTGGTGCCATTCTGGTGCCCATCGCAGTTCCATGTTGTTGAACGAAATGTTCACCGTTGAAGACGAAATTATTCATGGTCAAGATCATACGCGTTAGATCGCAAATAGATTCAGTAGGAACAGATTTGTCAGGTCGTTGATCCAGGAATTTTCTTCATGCATCAATGCCCTCGTTGGTGGGGATGTTGGTGTATAAAGATGATACGTCAAGGGTTACAAGGATAGCATTAGCAGGAAGGACGTCAAGATCTTTGAGCTTGTTAAGGAGATGGGTGGTGTTCTTTATGTAAGAGGGTAGAGTCTGTACTAGAGGGTTAAGGTGGAAACTGACAAATTCGGAAATTTTTTCAGTAGGGTGTCCATTAGCCGAGACAATGGGTCTTCCGGGATTTCCAGGTTTATGAATTTTGGGCAGAATGTAGAAACGACTAGCTTTAGGAACTTGAGGGGTCAAGTAGCGGTGGGTTTCTTCATCTATGACACTATTTGCTAGTAGCCTCTTGAGATAAAAACAGACTCGTTTATCTACGTCCAAGGTAGGGTCTATAGAAACTCTTTTGTAAAATTGTTGATCGTTTAGTTGTCTGTAGCATTCGTCTAAGTAGTCCTGTCTGTTCATAACTACAGTCCCGGATCCTTTATCCGCGGGTTTGATAAGGATATCTGTTCGTTGACGTAGTTTTTTTTAAGGACTTGACGTTCTCTTTTGGTCAGGTTGTCTCGAATGCGTGTAGGTTAGCTGACATGATATCTCTTTCAACGCTATCAATGTATATGTCGAGAACTGGTTCACGGTTTGGTGGAGGACACCAAGTGCTCTTGAGTCGGAAAGGATAAGGGTTAAAGTCACAGTTATTTACGCTGTCAAAGAAATACTCCTTAAGGCGTAAACGTCGCGAAAAATCATTGTTGTCGGCTTTAACCTGGGTCCAATCGATGTGTCTAGGGGTCGGACAGAAGGTCAATCGTCTGGACAGGAGAAGCGTTTCATCTTCAGTCAATTGGACGTTAGATAGGTTAATAACTGTGGATGTATCAAGACGAATAGGGCCTCTCCTTTTAGTGTACGATTTGGATTTACGTAAATGTCGTGTTTTTCTTCGTTTTTGTGGTGCTGTGTCAGCGGTTGAATTGTTTTCTACCGATGAATGGTTTGTAGTGGGGTGATCATTGGGTGGATCTTCGGGCTGTCTTGCGTGACTTTGGTTACTACGAGCGTGATCTTGTTGACGTAGGGATAGTGAATTAATGGCGTCCCCAACTTGTATGTAAAATGGGAAGTCTGTTGGGTAGTGCATTGTCGTGACGTTTGAATCTCGTCGGATTTTAGTTAAGTGTTTGGCACGGAGTTTTGATTGTAACTTAGAAACTACATTGGTTGTAAAATTAATCAAACGGTTATTGTCATCGTCATCGTCATCGTCATCGTCATTGTCATTATCAAGTTTCAAGTTCAAGTTTCAAGTTTCAAGTTTCAAGTTTATTAAATCTTCCAAAAGAATTGTCATTGTCATTGTTACTGTTATTGTTATTGTTATTGTTATTGTTATTGTTATTGTTAACATGAAGTTTACTTTCCCTTTAATATTTGCTAATGATTGGGAATGTGTAATTCTTGGCAGTGATGCAGTTGTCTCAGTATCCCTTGATGCATCGGCGCAACTTCATTTCTTCTACCACGAGGAGTCGCCCAACAACGAAGTGTCTGAAGAAGGGCGTTCTTAAATTCTGGTATTCTGAATGGATAAATTATTACGTTTACAAGGGAATTGCTGAATTGCAAGAACTTGATGATCTTCAAAGTCATGTTTATGTAACGAAAACCTCCAAGTTCACCGCGAATTACCAATAGGTTCAGAATCTGAAATGGCAGCCAGGTCAAAAGAGAAGCTGCAGTAATAATAAACAGTGTTTTTGCCAATCTTTTTTCTCTTACCGCGTTATTCCAGTTACCCATCATTGTTTTTTGTTTCTTCCATACAATAAAATATGCTATGCACATTACTAATAGAGGTGTGCTCAGAAACAGGATAAAACAGTACAAGAAGTCTTTTAGTGTTAGGATAGAGAAATAAAGCAGTAGCCTTATAGAAGTAAATATTGCTGCCAGGATCCATGGTATAGCAATAGCAAATATAGAAACACGAAAGTTCAGAGTTCTATGTCGAAAAGGCCAGCCTATGGCATACATTCTCTCCAAGGAAATAGCAGCGAGAGTGGAGATTGAGGCAATACCAGTAAAAATGTCAGTGAGCTCGAACACTGACCTCCCCAGAAGATACGGCCGACCAAAGCACAATGCAGTATTAATAGCTATGTAAAGAGGAACAGTCAGGAGCCCAACCAGTAAATCAGCAACAGCCAAACTGATCAAAAGAAAATGAGCGCGTTTGCGAAGTCTCTGCTTAAGAAATATCCAGATGGTAAGGAGATTTCCAACACCGATCACTGTCGCTAATAATCCAAAACAAAAACTCCCCACGATGTTCCATGAATTAAAATCCATGACGGAAGGCAATAGTTTCTGGAGATGCTTCTAATTTGAAAACTCTGTGAAGAAAAAGAAATTTGAATGTAAGGTAGTAATGATAATTGAAAAGAGAAACGTTGCATACAGCAAATATAATCAGACATTATCTCATTACCTTGTTAATGGGGAGCCTAGAACCCAGACTGTAAACGTACGTCCTCGATCAAAAATTAATACCCATCGTCCCCCTTCCCTCACTCCCCCACTTAAGGTCTGAATTGTTGGAAGGTTTAGCTGAAGTAAACAAATGCTCTAACCCAAGCTGCCTGCTGGCTGGGAAGTTTGAAAGACTGGTAAGCCTTGTATACGTTTAATCCGGGATTGTGTACCAACACCAGACAGGAACCACATATTTCAAGATTGGCCATACAAGAGACTTTGTACAGCATAAAGAAACGGTTTGCATTAGCGTTGCCTGCAGAGCTTTTGATAGGACCGAAGGCTTTGTTCACTTTATGGACAGTCATATCATGCCATTACTCCTTGAGAGGTGCTTAAGTTTGGTTTTCACTCGCGACGCAGGGACGAGCGCAAAAACAATAATTCTTTTTTCATCGCGACAATGGCCTTCACGCAGGCGTAAGCGCAAGCACAAGCACAAGGCCCAAAATGTTTCCTTCTTTTTGTGCTTCACGCTTACGCTTAGGTTTACGTTGCAAACAAGTGAAAAGAAAATACTGCTCAGGTATAGCACAAGCAGTAGGATATTTTGATTTAAAGTTTGGTCAATGAAAACACTGGAGCCAGGTTATTTCGCGCCTAAGCAGTTTGGAAAATTCGGATGATTTTTAAAATTGTGCTTGTGTTTGCGTCGGATTCATTTACACTTGGATCATTTGCTTCACTTGCACCGCAATTGAAAACCAGGTTTTAGTGCTGCTAATACATTCCTCACATCGAAAGAAAAAAACATTATAGTCATTTTCCTATATTCCTGTTAATAAAGAAAAACGAGGCTACCTTAATTCCGGGTTAAATTTGATTTGCTTACTTTCAAATAAAATTCAACGCGCTTGAAAGTGTTTTATAAGGACACATTGTTAGGCAATGCATTATTGACAGGAATTTACAGTGTATTTTTTTGTCTTTATTTTCGCTGTTTTATTTTCCAAACTA
>JAHPZR010019047.1:0-20000 GCA_019787425.1 Platygyra sinensis | reverse complement strand
ACAGCCCGCCCACTGGTGTTGAACAAAAGCCTTTTTTTAATAATAGAAAATTAAATTTGATGCCATTATCAGCTGCAATGTTGAAAAGCAAATGCCATATACTTTGACATTTAGAGACCACTTTGTTACAATCTATGTTAACGATAAAGATTGCTGCTTTCAGTTAATGAATATTTTGACCAATAATTAAAATCGTAATTAAACCGTTTCCCCGCTGCTTTAAGAGTAGATGTCTGTAAAAATCAAAGAAAAATAGAAAAATCGCGGACATGGTCAAAAATTCGTTTCCTCCATTTTTTTTTGTCTGCAGGTAGCTATAGGTACTAGCTAAAGTGAAATGAGGTTTGGTTGTGTGAATATTCATTTTGACGGGAATAAACCGTACGTTATCAATTGCATGATCGAAAATGAGTGCGGACGAGCTTGAAATTTTTCAGTTTTTAGGCCGTTTTTAGAAGAACTAAAATGCTACAGCAGGACTTCTATAGCCATAAATATATACAGTCAGGTGGCCTTCCTTTACCAAGTGCAACAAGTAAAAACAAAATACTGCTCAGGCATGGCACAAGAAGTAGGATACTTTGATTTAAAGTTTGGTCAATGAAAACACTAGAGTCAGGTTACTTCGCGTCTTAGCAGTTTAAAAAGTTTGGATGATTTTAATTGTGCTTGTGTTTCCGTCGGATTCATTTTCACTTGGATCATTTCCTTCGCTTGCGCCACAATTGAAAACCAGGCTTTAGTGCTGCTAATACATTCCTTATATAGAAAAAAAAAATAACCGTTATTGTCACTTTTCTATATTCTTGATATTCTTGATATTCTTGTTATTAAAGAAAAAGGAGGCTATCTTCCGTGTTGAATTTGATTTGCTTTCTTTCAAATAAAATTTAACACGCTTGAAAGTGTTTTGTTAGGGCATATTGTTAGGGAATGGATTATTGACAGGAATTTACAGAGTAGTAGCTGAAATAATTTTGGCTTCTAACGTCCCGTCTTTAACTGTAAACAACAGGTCGCCCACTGGTGCTGAAAAAAAAAGCCTTTTTTAATAATTGAGAATTAAATTTGATGTCATTCTCAGCTGCAATACTGAAAGGCAAATGCCATATTCTGGCATCTAGAGACCACTTTCTTACAGTCTATGTAAACGATAAATATTACTGCTTTCAGTTAATGATATTTTGACCAATGATTAAAATCGTAATTAAACCGTTTCCCAGCTGCTTTAAGAGTGGATGTTTGTAAAAGTCAAAGAAAAACTCGTTTCCTCTTTTTCTTGTCTATAGGTAGCTATAGGCACTAGCTAAAGTGAAATGAGGTTAGGTTGTGTAAATATTCATTTTGACGAGAATAAACCGTACGTTATCAATTGCATGATCGAAAATGAGTGCAAGCGAGCTTGAAATTTTGCAGAACTTTTTTAGCCATAAATATACACAGTTAGGTGGCCTCCCTTTACCAAGATATAGTTATAAGTTAGTACGACAACAACAACAACAACCTTTATTTACACTATTCTGGTAGAAGAAAAAGAACGTAATTAAGTAATGAAGTAATGAAGTAAGGAAGGAAGGAAGGAAGGAAGGAAGGAAGGCGGGAAGGAAGGACGGAAGGAAGGAAGGAAGGAAGGAAGGAAGGAAGGAAGGAAGGAGGGAAGGAAGGAAGGAAGGAAGGAAGGAAGGAAGGAAAATACTTTATTTCAATACGACCAATGTTTAAAGCAAAATACCTGCTTGTAGGGTCCTTTATTACTTAACTAAGTTTGAAAAAATAATAACCACCAGAAAACGTACACTTGACTTTAAAATTCAAGAAGTTAACTACCGATTTACACAAAATTTAGAGACCTAAAATATAAAATCGCGAACCTTTTTCTTAGGCGCTGACTGAGCAGATAGACTGGTAATACTAAGTTCCCTAAGTGATGGGTCCAGTTTCACTTTTCTGATAAATTGTTTAAAATGACGAGAACCATTTAAATAATCGGAAACAAAGTTTCACAGTACGGCGCCTCTAAAGCGTATGGAATGTTTGATAAATTGTCTTAAAAATCTTAGAACGGTATAAAAAAATTGAAAATCTTTGAATGTGGTAGTTTCCAGCAATAATACCACGAGGGCTTATAAGGTGGGTCTTCAAATTTATTGTTTCATTTTTCTGTTATATATCTTCTACTGGTTTAATATACCAACCAACCAAACTTTAACAAAATTGCAAATGGCGCCATATTGAAATGAACAAAATCACCATTGCAGTCACTGCTTGAGTCGCAGCCGCACTTAGCTTGTTATCTTTGCGTTGATATGAATATTTCCTTACCTTAGAAATCTGTCATAGGCCCATACTATTCCGCTTGGAGAATACTCTCGAAAACTGTCCTCTGCAGGTTGGTATAAAGGGCGCCCACCGGTGCACTCGTTAAAGCCCCTGAGCCAGTGATGAGTAACTTAAGTTACTTGTTGTCGTTTATAGCGTGTCGCAACCCAATTACGTTAAGTGTACTTTGATCCTAATTTTGGCTTTTTGACGTCCCGCACATAAAAGATCTTGTACAACATGGCAGGCAACGCTAGCGATTTGCACAGGCTCCTGTCTCCGTGTCGAATGCGTGACATTTGATAATCTGTCACGTAACGGATCAGCTAACAATACATTCTGCCCAACAAATAAAATCTAAACAAATATATTGCCATCATGAACAAAAAAGATACAACAAAGAAACAGGCTTAACAAAACGTCGAAAATTTAAAACGTACAATGAAAACTTTATGGAACGAAAATAGCGATTTTTAAATCGTTATTGTAAAATTTTCCCACGGGAATAAACGTAACTAGTTAACGAAAGTAAACAAACAGCTGTAATCGTCGGTAAAAGGACTAACGGTTGCTTTAACTGCAGTAGAAAAAGAATGTCTTCTTCTTTCCTTGCTATTGTTGATGGCGTTTGCGGTGCAGAGGAACGCGCAAGGCATCCGTCCACTCAGACAGTATCGCTGTCATCGTGCAACAAAGATATCAGAAGCCACAAGCGTTTACTACAGTTTTCAGGTGTTGAGACAGAAATAGAACTTATCCTAGCAAGAAGGGGGATTTTTGTGAAGCCCGTCAATTTTGCGGAAATGAGTTACCCGTTACGTCGATCAAGCCTTGGAATCGGATGGAGAAGAGCTAGTAAAATATGTTCTGTGCCTCGGGGTGTCTCCGGTCACAAAAAGAATCTAAAGAAGTACCCGTAGAAGAAAGGGAGATTACTTTGCAGCAATCAATACACATTTTTGAACTTACGAAAAACCTCGTCCCCGTCGGATCAGGTAAGCCAAGCGATTACAGAGTTTATTCTCACTTTATGCAAAGATAAAAATTGGTATAGCTTATCATTTTATCAGGATTCTTGGCGGGAAATCACAGACTTGATATCCTAACTTCAAATCACTTCACTGTCTCGTAAAATAACCTCAAGTTTAACATCAAAACTATTTTCATGTCTCACACAAACATGTTTACGTCGAAATCTTGTTCAAGCACCTCGTTCAACTAATTAATGGCGTGGGGAACGCACGTGTCGTGGGGAAAGCTCGAATTCAGAAATATTCACAGATAATAGAATTCCTTTCAACGATGTTCGAAAAAAAAGGAACGTGAAAGACTGACTTGTGACAAGGTAACACAAAATGCGTAATCAATTTGGGGTTTGAGGGGGCTTTTACCTGGGCTAGTCTTGTTCCTTTGCCACATTCAGAGATATTTGTTCAAGGGCGATGTGTGAAGTAGAAAATAATAAATTAACTCTATCTCTCCAAATATTAAGGGAATTTGTGTGCGATGCCGACAGTCCCTACTAGTACTACTACTACTACTACTACTACTACTACTACTACTACTACTACTACGACGACGACGACGACGACGACGACGACGACGACGACGACGACGACGACGACGACGACGACTACTACTACGACTACGACTACTACGACTACTACTACTACTACTACTACTACTACTACTACTACTACTACTACTACGACTACTACGACTACGACTACGACTACGACTACTACGACTACTACGACTACTACGACTACGACTACGACTACTACGACTACTACGACTACTACGACTACTACTACGACTACTACTACGACTACTACTACGACTACTACTACGACTACTACGACTACTACGACTACTACGACTACTACTACTACTACTACGACTACTACGACTACTACGACTACGACTACTACTACGACTACTACTACTACTACGACTACTACTGATACTTATAATACTACAGTTGGAATCGCATGACGTTTATAAAACATTTTCATCCAATATAGTTAATGAACGTGGAAAACTTTCAGGCACCCTCTGAATTATCACTTTTCCGCCCTTTTCAGGGGTCAACCCACGCGGGAGAAGGGCGTGTCCAGGAAAACTCGTATGTGCATGCTCGAAACACCGCCATCACCGGCCGTCAACGACTGGGCAAAGCCATACATGTCACAAGAATTGGAAAGGCGTGCCCTGCCCAGATAGCCAATCACATCCCAGATTAAAGCCAAATAATAAGGGTTTTAAATTAATAATTGGTTTCTCGACACTTTTTCTACCAAATTGAAAATAATACTGAGTAAAAACTTGACAAAGATATTAGGATAGTTTACCAGTCAATTGAATTAATTATCGACTATTAATATCCAGCTCGCTTGCGCATGCAGGTGGTCGATTTCATGTTGAGGCCATCCACAGTAATGTGTCCACTTTTTCGTCAGGTTGATGAACAAGCGAGTGACTCTAATATTCCGATCCCGCCACTACTTGTGTTGGTGATGTATCATTGACAGTAGCTCCCACATTCAGACGGCAAAGCCCTTATGTTCCGCAAGAAGAATCGGAAGAGAGTCATGAAAGCTCCAGTCTAGAGAACGAGTCACAGATGCAACTAAATAGCTTCTTAAAGCTTCGCAACGTCAGTCCATTACGTCACACGTTATCAGTGCCATGGAGCGTACTAAACGCAGAAACCTAGGAAAAGCTCAACAATGTATACCTGCAAGGCTTGATGTCCTAGCACCTGAAAATTCATAAGAACTGTGGACGATACTTTGTGATTGTCATGCTGTAAGCTGAAAGAATTAGGTTGTGGTCGAGGACAGAAGTGAAAAAGAGACGAAGCTTCTTAGTACATTGGCTGATAGCTACTTGAACGTGAAACATTGGAGCACCAGACGATAAATACTCTCTTTGATGACAGATACGTTATCCCTTAAGGAGATGACAGAATTTATTCCAACCGTGACTGGCTTTCGCTATAACATTGCCCGGCGCAACAGGCTGTTACATGGAAGAGCTGCTCCTCTCCCAAACCAGGAGAAAAGAGAATGAGGATTGAACCCGTAAAACTAGAACATTTTGTTTCTTTCATAACGAGTCCACACGAAATTAGAGATGTTCCTTTCGGTGAAAAACTTCTGAAAAAACACCCAATGTGATCAGAACAATGATACCAGAGCGCATTACCCAGCAGTATCAAGAGGGTCTGAATGGGGTTAACCGACTAGCGACAAAGACGAAAAATAGGACTGACTACTGACAAAACGAGGAAAAAATTACCGACTAGCGACAAAAAAATCTAAGCGACAACCGACATCGTCTGACGTCGTAGGGATCTTTGTATTCCGAAAAAAACAGAATTTTGGATTTATTTCTAGGTCAGGAACTGTCCAGATCTTTTTGCTGGGCTCTATTTCACCGGATAATCACTTTGAATCCCGATTTAGTCAATTGTAGAATTTCCTGTCTTAAAATTACTTTAGTCCCGGGATCCTCCTTTTTGGGGAGCCGCAGGAGCCGTCGAGCCGACGAGACGCCCTGCTGTTACATTTTCACTGCGCGTTGTTTGTCCATGCGTTCGGGCCATGAATGGAATTGTTAAAGCCATCATGAGTTTTTTTTTTTTCCCGAAAAGGTGAAGAGCTCGCCATCGAACGCCATCGAACGCCATCGAAGCCGGGTTTCGGTGGACAAGGAGGCTGATAATGGAGTATGTGAGTTTGAAAAAAAATCTTATGGAGTTTTTAGGACTAACGGAGCAGGTGCATCAACATGGAATCGGCAGGCTCTCGTTAAAGTTATATCGCTTGGCGAAATCGCCTGCGGGCAAATGAGAAAAATTTGCAATTGTGACGGATGGGCAGTGGCAACTTGAACTTCCAAATTTAATATTGGATGACAGCAACAGTGAGCTCAACGGTTAGCGTGGAACGCTCTATTAGTCTTAGTGTGCACCGGAGTTTGATGTATCACTGTAGTTCTGTTAAGTATTAAGCTCAAAAATTAACTTGGCTAACCTTTGGTTTCACGTTTTTTATTTGCTGTTATGTTGAATGGAATGGTTGTAGTAGACTGTCAATTTTTCGGGAATGCAAATTTTGAGAAGGAAGATCTTTAACGAAGAGAAGAAGTGTGCAAAACAGTTTATAAGCTTTTTCTGATTAACTGGTGAATGAACAACTCCGTAGCTTAACATATTAAAGACCGCGTTTATTAATACACGAATTTAAAATTTTTCGTTTCTGAAAACCAAACGTTCAATTCTCTCTGCGAGTGAAGCTATGCTAAAGAGATTTCCCTCTATGTGCAAGCTATCTTGACGGCATTTGCTGATTTTGAAGAACATTCAGAGCTTGTCAACAGAGCACCCGTGTTACACGATCCGGGAGAGCTGTTCGTCCGTCTCGACATGTGACGGTAAGAGGTAATGATAATTGAAAAATCATTAAACATCCATTAAACGGTGCAGTTTGATACGTATAGCAGGGAAATTTCTGGCCTGAAAAACCCTAAGAAACCTCACGGTAAAGCCACGAGAGCCGTTGAATAGTAAGTGTAATAAGCGTTTGAGGACGTCTTTGGAAACATAAAAACTTCCGTAGCTAAGAAAATTACGTCTCCCAAGTGCTAGAGTTGTCTCTCTTGATTTTCTTCGATGCTTTGTAATCGACAGAAAAACAAATGCACATCCAGAATAAAAGCCCTGGTGTTTTATCGGTATACTAGATTTGCAAACAGAAGTGGAGTAGACGATCACGTTGCTAAAACACAGAGTTAACGAGGTTTAAGGTATCAGTCAAGGTTAAAAAAGGCGAATTTTCGAAAATTTTGATTCCGAGACGCTCAGATAAAGCCTTTCAAGAGCTTTCTTTTAAAAAAATTCCACAACGAAATATTATTTCAGTGCAAAGTTATTGGACGTCGAAGTTTGCTACACGTTAATTGTTTTAATTACCCGTTGACAAGCCTGTCATTCTGGAGTAACTTTGGATGTCAACACGTCACGAAACAAATCACAAAATATAGTGGTGTCATTTTATCACGCCATACTTGCTGCAAGATTGGTTCAAATGTCTTCGAAAAAAGAAGAGGTCGTGTCCGTTTTCGTCTGCAACGGCAAGGCGGAAGAAGCCGATAAAATCGTTAAGCTCGGATTGGACTGAAAACTTAGCGGAGAGTAATAAAGGGCTCTTACTTAGACCAGGAGCAATGGCTGAAGGAATTGAACGAGCAGCCAAGCGCCGAATAAAACACGTCGGTTTTCCACATCAGCATTTAGTGCAAGGTGATTAAAAACAGTACGGTTGAAGAACCTCTTGAAGATTTGGAAAGCGGAAGCGAAAACATTGAAACATGGCAAAAGCTCCATGGCCACGCTATCGTAGCCCGGGGGCACTCCCATATATATGGGCTATATAGGCACACCTCGTCCAGAGTTTAAAGTCTTAAGAGGGAATGTCCACTAGGACCGAGCCAGTCGTGGCACATGATAAAAAATCAAAATTTTTCATATTCTTTCCAGAGATAGCCAAAGGTAAGCCTTGAAACGTGGTGTGATTTTTTTCTTGAAATTTTTTTTTTAAAACCGTCAAAAAATCAAAAATCCGTTGCGGTCCCACGTCTGGTCAAAAACACGCAAAATTCAGTGACCAATACCTTATCATAAACTTCGCTCTGTTTAATCGCCGTCAAAATAACACTCCATTTTGAGCCTGGAAATTTATTTTTGAGGTGTTTACAAGTCTAAAATCGCCTAAAATCACTAAAATTCACTTTCTAAAAATTCTTAATTATGCACACTTTTTCAATCGGCAAATTCGCTACCCGGTAAAACACCAAAACATCTAAGATTTGACGTTTCGAAAGACGAAATGTCAGTGTAACACCTGGTATAAATATTGTTTTCGGGCTTTACATCGGCGTTGAGTACTAACGCTCTCAAAATCGTGATAATCACAACACTAACCTGCTAGAAAACGAAAACAATAGGCAACTGCCTGTGACCAGATAATCAAAAGGAACCTGAAAATGTCTTCTTGAATTTGATTTCCTTGGTATTTGGACTTAACTATCGTAGAAAAGTCATGTTTAGCTCAACTTCTGTAATTACATTTCAAATATTATTGCTGGCGTATTCAGAATCCTACACGATAACCATTGCGATGAGTGGAGTTCGACAAAGTACATCCTCCTTACTAACATTCAGTCGATGCCTCCAAGATAAACCACCTAATTCCAAACCTCATTGCTAGCCCTTGTTCTTAAACAGCAATCCATAAATTAGTGAAGCCTTCCAGCGTCAATCCCTTGCTTACTAAAAAGAAATACTCATGTGCTGTTCCAATCCTCGCGCATGTTGCCTATTAGCGTCCGAAGTGGACCTAATTTGTCTGTCACGCAATAGTCACTTGAAAGGATTTTGTCACGCATTGCCAAAAGTGGTTAAAACAATAATAAATAGAAAGATTCGATGAGACGTTCAAAGCAACAAGAAATATTTAAAACCAAAAGAATCCAAACGTGACCCGTAAAATATGGCGCGGAAATTTCCCGGCAGAGAAACTGTGCATTTATGTGTTCTGGGCTCGGAAGGGGTAGGGGTTCGGATTACTTCGCTATGTGGGCTATCAGAGGTATGGGCGGCCCCAAAGGGTATGGCTTTTAAACTGTTTATGTCTGAATTTAGGTGTAAATTTTATACACATTGGACTGAAATAGGATATGTTTTTCACCCTGGCTTGACATTGGATATTATGTTTACAATAATGACTCAATCAGTTTAAGGCCTGTGTCAGGAATGTAAAGTAGAAAAATGGTTGGACAGGTCTATTTTGTTTTACCAAGCTGAACTTTTCCCTGATTATAAAACTCGACGTCCTGCCTTGCCGTAACATATTATTTTGACTACGTGGCATGTCACGTGATTACTTTGTTAAAATTTGGTAAATCGGCGAATTAGGGGCGAATTTTCAGTCTATTGATCAATAAATGAGCGTTTTCGATGCAAATTGAAATTATTTACCTTGCTACGTCTGGAATGATCTTCCTTGATTTCGATTTTAGAATAAATGATCAAAAGTCGAGTTTTGTTGAAAAATACGACCTTTTACCCTATAATTTTTTTTCTGTGAAAAGAGGGACAGTCATTCCAAACGTGAAAGGATGGATATAATTCACCTGCATCTAAACCGCGTTTTTGTAGGATGATAATACTAAAGACCGCCACTAGTTTCTCAAATAATGGCCTTTTTTTCGCTTAACGTCACGTGACATGTCACATGACCCCTCAGAAGTACTAATTCTACTTTTAAATGGTTAGGAAGTTAAAAACCTTGAACTGTGTGCTAAATCTGGTTCCATTGCCATTATACCTTCAGAAATATAGCTAATAAATTATTTTCACCGGTAAAAGCCTTTGACCCAAGGAGCCGATTATTTCCGCATTAACAGATTCAGTAACCCTTCTCAAATGTTTACAGATGAGGCTTTTTTTCTGGTTTGGGGCGGTCATACATAAGACTAATTTTATAGGTCTAAAAATTGAGTACTTTCTTTTTTCCTCTGGGAAGGGTTTTGGAGTTGTGGCCACATGCTGGATCGAGCGGTCCAGGTTTGAGCCCTGGCCTGGGGCCGCATTGCGTTGTGTTCTTGGGCAAGTCACTTTACTCTCACAGTGCCTCTCTCCACAGGTGTATAAATGGGTAACGGCAAACTTAATGCTGGGGGTAACCCTGCGATGGCCTGGCATCCAATCTAGAGGGGAGTAGAGATACCCCCAGTCGCTGCATGCTACAGAAACCGGGATAAACTCCGGCTGATGAGCCACTAGGCTCGTATTCAGACTGAACTCTACTTTACAACTAAAAACTAATCTTTATCCATCAAAAGATAGTTTCTGAAAAATGTGCAAAACGTTATGAGCTGCCGCGTACATAAGTATATATACAATGCGAAAACAAACCATGCCTCTGTGGGATTCATCTCTTCATAGAGATAAAATATTCTCAAAAAGCTGAAAGACTAAATTCATGCCATGAAAGGTCTCCGTCTTATTGCAATGAAACGACGTAAATGGATAAACATTTTTTTGTTTTTTTTTGTACACTCAGTACGTGAAAAAGTTGATCAGTCTTATCACTTCTCGCCTGGCGCGTGACACAAAGCACGTAATCGATCGGCTTTACACCGCTAAGTTAAAAAAAGGCCTATGTTCTGAGAAAAATGCATGAGTAGTTTTAGCTTATGGATTACATCACATCAGTCACGTTTTTTGTGTTCGAAATCATTGCATGAAAGGGTTTTTTTTTGCAGAACTCCGACACTGAAACGTATAAGACCACAAAACAATAACGTAAAAAGAATGGCTGTATGGAAATGTAAAGAAACAATTTCTAGCACAAAGTGTGATATGCACTGAAAAACTAACGACTGCAATGGAAAATGAACTTGTTTAAAACGAATAAGCGCCAGGTTTGTTTTCCTTGTTAAATCATTGAAGAGGAAACTTCTGTGCACATAATGTTGCAGATGGGATAAAAATTCAGCGTTATTGCGGCTGTATAGGCGCTAGTCCATTGTCACAGTTTGACTTCTTTTCATTGCCTATGATTGAATTGCGCGATATCTTTTCGTTAAACAGCCCCGCTAAACAATAAGTTCTTTTCGTTTAGACAACCATTCAATTTGAGCCGTTTTCGTGCGATTTCTGGCCCTGCGATATTTTACGGTTCACGTTCGGATTCTTCAAAGTTTTTCGTATCGCTTACCGCGTGAAGGGTCGCAGAGGTATGTTCTCATAGCTTTCAAATAAAAATTGTCTGCTTTGAACGTCTTAATAAATCTTTCGATTCAGTTTTTGGCAATGCGTGACAAAATCCCATCAATTGACCATTACGTGACATAGGAATGAAGTCGACATCAAACGCCATATCAGCGAGAACAGAACATAAGCTTTTGTCTTTACAAGCAAGGGACTGACGCTAGAAGGCTTCACTACTTTTATGGACTGCTGTTTGAGAGCAAGGGATAGAAATGTGCTGGATTTTATCGGACTCATAGGTTGAATGTCAATGAGAACACCACGCGCCGCAATGATTATACTGATTATTGTGCGTGTAGGATTCTGAATACACTTGTACTTAACATTTGAATGTAATGTCTCACAGGAGGTAAGCTTAAACATGACTTTTCTGCCATAGTTTAAGTCCAAATACTGAGGAAATCAAATACAAGAAGACATTTTCAGGTTCCTTTTAATTATCGAATTCCAGACACTTGCCTATTGTTTTCGTTTCTAGCAGGTTAGTGTTGTGATTATCACGATTTTGAGAGCGTGATCTAGTTGATGGTGATGGCGAATATAAATATATTAGATGGAACAATAGAGAAATTAAGATTGACGGCAAAACTGTGTTTTATAAACAATATTTATCAAAAGGTATTAAGTATACCAAAGATCTACTTTATGATAAGACAAATATTGACTCTTTTAACATTTTTGAAGGAGAAAAGTCTTTCAATTCTAATTTTTTGACTTGGACAGGATTGAGACATGCTGTTCCATTAAATCTACGTACACATCCGCATTCTTTTACCGTCACTCTTGATCCACAGAACTTTAAATGTCGTAATTACTATAGCTTGTTGATAAAATTCAAGTATGAAAAGCCAAAGAAATGGGCCAAGATTAAAGAAGAATTTGATTTGGAAGATAACTGTATTTCAGAAGCCTTTTTGTTGCCCATAAGAGTTTGCAGCGAATCCTACTTAAGATCTTTTCAATATAAAGTACTGAACTCTATTCTGTTTACCAATGAAATCCTTTTTAAAATAGGTTACATACTAAGTCCTAACTGTTCTTTTTGTCAAGATACCATAGAAACTAGAAACCATGTATTATTTACTTGTCCCTTTTCATACTATTTTTGGATGGATGTTATTGCCAACATTTTGAATAATATTAGTAGTTGCGGATGCCTCCTACTAAGTGATGTTATCATAGGAATCTTGAAGGAGGGGATGGATCTAGTGAATTATGTAATAATTCTAGGTAAAAGTTTTTTATGGAATTGTAGGCATAAAGATATTAAACCGTCAATTAGTCACTTTCAGAGAATTCTTGAAAAGAAATACGAAACTGAAAAATATATTGCTTACAAATCAAATAGAATTATTTCTTTCCGTGATAAGTGGCTGATTAATAATTAATTTATAATTAGTTAATTATTGAACATTGTAGTGAATTTTTAATGACTGACTTAGTAGTTAACATGATTATTTGTTTTTGATTACATATTTTGTTTTGTTTTGTTGTATAACTTACACTAATAACATGTTAAAAGTAGCAACGAAAAAAATTCAAATAAAGATTATTACTTAAAAAAAAAACGATTTTGAGAGCGTTAGTACTCAGCGCTGATGTAAAGCCCGAAAATAATTTTTATACCAGGTTTTACATTGACATTTCGTCTTTCGAAACGCCAAAATCTTAAGTTTTTTGGTGTTTTACCGGGTAGCGAATTTGCCGATTGCAAAAGTGTGCATAATTAAGAATTTTTAGAAAGTGAATTTTAGTGATTTTAAGCGGCTCTTCGTGGCCTTGAAAATTAACCCAACGAAGTATAATTGGCCTCAAAAGACTTATAAACCCTCAAAAATAAATTTCCAGACTCAAAATGGAGTGTTATTTTGATGCAGATTAAACAGAGCGAAGTTTATGATAAGGTATTAGTCACTGAATATTGCGTCTTTTTGACCAGACGTGGAACCGTAACGGATTTTTGATTTTTTGGGCGGGTTTAAAAATATATTTCAAGAAAAAAATTACACCGCGTTTCTAGGCTTACCATGGGCTATCTCTGGTAAGAATATGAAAAATTTTGATTTTTCATCATGTGCCACATATTTTCGATATGGCTCGGTCCTAGTGGACATTCCCTCTTAATTACTTAACAAGTGTGAATAATTAACTCGCATTTTTAATTACTAACTGAGACTTACTGACAGCCGACAAAGGTCGAAAATTGTAACCGACAACCGGCAGAGTTATGAAATTTTAACCGACAACCGATATGTGGACCCCCCATTCAGACCCTCTATCAACAATACTGCTGTGAAACTAACTTTGAGCCTGTGAGTAAGAGAACCCTACAAACCCTACAAAGAGTTTTGGCCGTATGTTGTTCATCTGTTGCCAAGTCTCTACAAGGACTGGAGAACTTTTCAGCGCAAGGAGCTGAAGCACTTGATCATTTAGAAAAACTCGTTGACAAGCTTGTTGAATATGGCAACACTCAGCAATGGGGGAGGGAAATTAAGCAGCAACTTCTTTTGTCGAAGCAGTACCTAAAGGGCGACTACAAGGTGGGTGCAGAACTTATAACTATGTGTTGCCGTTGCGAAAGCGATGCAGTAGACTTCTTACTATAATACACGGCTACTTCTGTCTTTCTCTCCAAGTCTTTTTTTATGCTTAAATCATAAAACAAGAGTTTACAATTCACTGTAATACATTTACACAATTAAGCATACATTTAAGCCGGGAAGGAACAGGTACGAGTCTGTAAATTATGGGTTTAGCAACTATTGATCCATAGTCATAAAGTGCAGACCACGCTTTAAAAAATCCCCAAGTTTGGTTTAAATAGACCCAATAGTAAGCAAGATATAGCCATTTGAAAATGTCAAAATTTACAAAGAAATGTATGGCCATCCGGACGCTGCGTTTGGACTGCGTCCGGAGGGCCATACATTTCTTTGTTAATTTTGACGTTTTTGAAATCGCTCTAACTCAGTGAAAACTAGCCTGAATTACACCAAACTTGGGGATTTTGTCAATCTCGGTGTGCTATTTCTGACTATGGTATCAATAGTTGCTTATTCCTTAATTTACAGGCTCGTACCTAGTCCTTTTCGGTTTGAAATCAGGCAATACCACGCTAACAATCGGTAAGCAATCGTTTTGAAATACGCACTGAATCACGAGCTTATCATTTTACGTTTGCTTTAGGTACATGCAGTGGATGCCTCAGAGGTTTCCGATCATTGTCGAATTTATGCGCTAAGTGACCCAAGCAATGCAGAATTTCGGGGCTCCTGTGACCATCTCCACAATGACTCTTGTGTGCAGTGTTATGAGTTAGAGGAAGTCATGCATACCATAACAGGTAATGGATGATATCATTAGCTGGAATGCCCATAAGGTACGTGCAGTCCATCAAGCTGAGGCGAAGCATTCAGTTTTAGCCAAACTCGACAGCCGATCGGTCAAGGACTGGGCAATGAAGTATATGCCCCGAAAATATCCAGTGGGTTATTCATGGGTTATTAGCACCTTAATTTACTTTTAAGAGTTAATTCTCTGTTCCACCATTTGTGTTCACAGTGCTACGCAGCACAACATTCATATGTACCCTTACTTTCTCTTCGCCGCGATTCACCACCTTAATCGTCCCCGACTTTCTCTGTCCGACCTCGTAGCTCAGTCGGCAGAGTAACGGTAGATCTGATCCGGAGGTCGTGGGTTCGATTCCCACCAAGGTCAAAATATTTTTCCTTTACATCGTGTGGTTCCCTGATTCCCTTTACTTGGGCTAACGCCCAGTGGGTTATTCATGGGTTATTAGCACTTTAATAACCACTTAAGAGTTAATTCTCTGTTCCACCATTTGTGTTCACAGTGCCACGCGGCACAACATTCATATGTACCCTTACTTTCTCTTCGCCGCGATTCACTACCTTAATCGTCCCCGACTTTCTCTGTCCGACCTCATAGCTCAGTCGGCAGAGTAACGGTAGATCCAATTCGGAGGTCGTGGGTTCGATTCTCACCGAGGTCAAAACATTTTTTCTTCACCTCGTGTGGTTCCCTGATTCCCTTTACTAGGGGCTAATGGGTTATTCATGGGTTATTAGCACTTTAATTTACACTAAAGAGTTAATTCTCAGTTGCACCATTTATGTTGCTGCCAAATCGTCAGGCACCTTTAATATCAAAGGGGATGGCATAAGCTTACTGACTAATTTTGAGTACGATGAAACTGGCGTACTAGTGTGCAGAGCATCTAATGTGGGTTCTGATAAAGTAGTGCCAGGGGAAAAGTTCGAAGGGGTCATGAAGCAGCGAGAGAAATTGGAAATCCGAGAACCCCCCCCCCCCCCCCCATCACAGATTGCAAGTGGTTCGCTGCCGTTCAAGATTGTGACACACCGACATGTCAAGAAAAGCTCTGTCAATGAAAATGAAAACCAAGATTGAATCAGTATTAGTCAAAATAAGCCGGATGACATGCTTTTCCCGTGTCCAGAAGAAGGATGCGTGAAGGCATACAGTCGCTTTGCAAACCTCCAGACACACCTAGATACTGGAAAACACCAAATGATGCTCAAACATTAAATTCTCTGCGATAGCGCCAAAAGGATACCAAGCGTTGAAATTACTGTCCAAGCAAAGAATGACGGCTTGCCCTCTCTTTCAATGGGTTGAGCCCTGAAGACAATTAAGAAAAAGGTGCGTTTTACAAAGAAACAGACCGAATTCTTAACTGAGCATTTTAAAAAAGGAGAGCTAAGTAGACAGAAAAGCGATCCGCAGGAAGTTTCGAAAACAATGAGCTTTGCAAGAGACCAAGCGGGGCAACGCCCATTTCAACCTGATGAAGTCTTTACGTCGCAGCAGATTAGTGGCTTCTTTAGCCGTCTTTCAGCAAAGAAGAGATTAGAAGTTACTGCCGCTGGTAACGAAACAAAAGCTAGTGTAGTCTCAGAAGTGGCCATGGAGAGTGCTGATGAGGACCAAACTTCCACCGAAGCTGACAGTCCTCTTTCTGCTGTGTGTGCACATGTGATGAAATATTTGGCTATTCAGCATCCCATTGTATCTTTCGATGTTAACATCTGCGAACTTGTACAAAAACGTACACTCACAACTTTAAAAGTGGATAGGCTAAGAGACATGTGCATCGACCTTGGGCTGGATATTTCTGACGTTTCACCTCAGAAGAGGAAAAAGCCATACATTACACGACTCACAAGAAGTCCAGGAGTGTAGCTGCTCTTCCACGTAACTGAGTACTGTACGTTTCACGAATAACTGATCCAATGATTATAGGACGCGGTGCGTGTAGGATTTACATGAGGGCGTTGCGTGACAGCAGAGTCCTACATATCGCATTTCAGTCACTCGCACTCACCGCTGGTCGACAGGATTCTTTTGCAGGTCACAGGTCACATGTCACAGGTCAAAGGTCACAGAACACAGGTTGCAGGCCACATTTAAATAAAAAAGCAATCAGTAATACTGTTGAGATTCTCAAGAGATTTATGGATATTTCCATGCAACAAATGTTTCACTGTATAATTTTAATGTAAAATTTCTAGGGGTGATATCTGTACTAAATCGGCTGAAATATAGCTTTCACACATGTAGTGTTACATATATTTTATCGTTATAAGATAATTCACTATGATAGCAAATTGGATTGAAGAAGCCCTTGTTCGATATATCCAAATTCTAACATGACTTTAAGGTTTTCTGGTTAAGATTCCATATTTGGTATTTGCTTTGTTCAAGTTTCGCAGATCTGGAATGTTCAGAAATGTGCAATTTCCTTTTACCAGATCGCCTGGAAGCCACGTATGAATTTTGATTAATCAAACTACTACTTCAAACTACTGTATCTTTATAAAAAGGAACACAAGAGCGACACGGTCACTGTTACAAATTTTAAGATCACCTTCATGGGTAAAAACTGGCATTTTAAAAGGCTACTGAGTCCACGGTATGCTATTTAAGTAGCAAACTGGCGCAGAAACCCAACATTTCTGTTCAGAGCGTGATTGTTTGGTTTGCATAAATTACCAACCACCAAAGCCTTTTGCTGCAGCCAGTCATAAAAATAGCGGCTGTTAGCACATCGTGATTCACCTTCGATTTATAAAAATCGAGCGAGCGCTAACAAAACCGCTTTGTTACTGACTGTTTGTGAAGTTCAATAATCCAAGAAGTCGACGCTCGAAAACCGCAACGGTTTAATTTATCTTTAACGTAAAATTCTTAAACGATTTTTGTCATTTTGCCATACGTTGGCACTATATCTCACGATGTAAGCTTGCTTTGATCAGACGATAGTGGCACCTACAAAAAAATTTGAATGAAACTGATACATACACTCGATGTGACTAACACTTTATCACTGTACCGAAACTGTACGAAAAGCTTACGAATTGTCAACATTTCATTAGAGGTTAAAAGAAACAGGATTGGTCCTGCCGTGACCCTCAGAATGATTCCTTGGAGTGAGAGACCGGCTCACTCTTTTAATTAAGTATTTTATATATGTTATTTTCTTGTTAGAAAGAGTATCAAATGCTATTTCTATCAGTTAATATTCGTTAGAAGTGAAAGAGAAATAAAATAGAAATAAAACAGTCCAGTTTGCTATCATAATGAATTATCTTATAACGATAAAATATATGTAGTACTACATGTATGAAAGCTATATTTCAGCCCATTTAGTACAGATAACACCTCTAGAAACTTTTCATTAAAATTATACAGTGAAACATTTGTTGCATGTTGCTTAACAACAACAAAAAAAAACCGAAACGTTATGGATAGGTTCAAAGGCGAGAAGCTCAGAACTCTTGTGTCCAGAAAAAAGATTTCAAATGGCAAGAGCTCAAAATTAAAACACTAGGAGTTTGGCTCTCAATAGACCCTGAACTAACCATGATTCTGAATTTCGAAGAAAAAAACCGAAAAAGTTCAGAACGTACTTAAAAACTGGCAGTATCGAAGATTAAGCTTACTTGGAAAAATCACTATATTAAAAAGCCCAGTCGCCTCCCAGCTGGTTAATGTCTTTTCCTCTTTGCAAACAACGCACCAAGCTATCAAAGAATTGAACGAAGCTTACTATCATTTCCTATGGGACGGGAAACCCGACAAGATTAAAAGAAACGTTATAATTAACGAGTACAGTGATGGTGGGCTTAAAATGATTGATCTTTTCTCATTCAACAAATCTTTAAAAACTATCTGGATCAAAAAATACCTTGATAAAACAAACATGGGAAAATGGAAACTTTTTTTTGACCTAGAACTCGGCAGATACGGGGGAAAGCTGTGTTTTTGGGTAACCTAGACAGAAAAGATACGAAAAACCACTTTCAAACTTCCGATATACTCACTAACGAGATACTGCTGATTTGGGCCGAGGTTAATTTTAATAGCAAATATATCTTCCTTAGAGCAGTATAAAACACAGCGCCTCTGGAATAATTCCTTGATATGAAATGACCGCAAACCTGTATATTTTCGAGAATGGCTTGCCCAAAGGAATTTTGACAGTCGAGTCCCTTTTAAAAGGCGGGACCTGTTTCCTCTCCTATACAGAGTTTTTAAACAAATACCTTTGCAAAAGTTGCCAACTTGCTTTCAGTGGGATTATTGCAACGTTAAAGACAATAGGGGAGAGATTCAAGGAAAATATCGACAGTCTGGAAACTGTTGAGGTTGAATCTTTCACTAAAGCTTTCAAAAAAACGAAGAAACCCAGCAATTTAACGTATAGAAATCTCGTTGCAACAAAGAGTGAAAAACCGAGAGCTTCCCAAACAAAATGATGCAGAGATTGCGACCTCAATGAGGAAGAAATAGATTGGAAAAAAGCATTTCAGCTTACGAGAACATGCACAAAAAGTACCAAAATTATTATTTTCCAATTTAAATTTCTCTATAGACGTCTGCCCACAAATTCCTTTTTGTATAAGATTGCAATTAAAGATAATGATCTTTGCACCTTTTGTAAGGAAGAAACAGACACTTTGCTCCACCTTTTCTGGCAATGCAAGGTAACCTCTCATTTCTGGGGAACATTTTTTCAATGGCTACTATCATCCTCTTTAATTCAGAAGAGTGTTCATCTTGCCATGACTACTGCTTTGGGGCTGAAACCAGACAGTTCAAATGCAAAACTGCAAATAAATTTCTCCTGTCTCATGAGCAGATACTATATTTGGAAGTGTAAGTTGAGAGATGAAATTCCCAACCTTTCACAATATTTGCGCCTTTTGAAAAAAACTTATGAAATCGAAACAAACAGACTCAACCTCCAGCCTGAAAAAGGGAAACCTCTCCTTGGCCACCTTTAAGGAGTTAAGAGCGCAAACATTTGCAAAACTCAACCACGTGACCTTATCAGTGATATTACCGACATAGTGACCTATCTACGGAGTAAGCTGCCCTTATTTCATCTTTTGATGTATTATAAGTAAGTTTGATTTTCGCTGTGCAAGATTTGTAAGTTGAGTAAGTAATCTAATTATTTTGTAAATATTGTAAGTAGTGTAAGTATTAGTATTGTTAGTAGAGTAAGTAGGTGTAATGCAAGTAAGTAGTATAAGCGTTAGTATTGTAAGTGGCGTAAGTAACAAGTATTGTAAGTAATGTAAATAACTGCATGAACATCGTTAGTAGTATAAGTCCCAATTAATTAAGGTTAGTATTGTCAGTAATGTTAGTATTGAAAGTAATGTGCGTATCTCAATTAAAAAACAAAACAAAACAAAACAAAAAAAAACATTTGTTGCATGGAAATATCCATAAACCTCCTGGGAATCTCGACTAATTCTTACATCGCCAGTATTACTCATTGCTTTTT
>JAHPZR010019046.1:20000-26766 GCA_019787425.1 Platygyra sinensis | reverse complement strand
AGACTGTGTGCCAATAGTGACTGAAGTCTTAGGACTGTTTATCATATATTAGTTCATTTAGAAATCTTTCTTTTTTCAGTTTGGGAAGGATGCAGTGTATGTCCATATTTGCTATTTCCTTATTTGGTAGTGAACACGTGCTTGTAGCAACGCGGAACGCCATCATTTTTTCTTGATGAGCAAGGATTAACGAAGTTTTATTTCACATTTAGGTTTGAGAAAGGCCAAAAAAATCCCAACATCGCAAATAATTCGAATTTATTATTCATTCAAAATATTTTCCCGTTTCTGATTGGTTAAAACCACACGCATAATTCACCATAACCAGCTGCTGTTCACCAAATTTGGAGATTGAATAGTGCAGCCCGCCGAAAATTATTGAACCAACGACGTCAAAATGACGTCAAAAGTGCAGCCCGCTGCATATTATGGAACCGTTTGACCGAGAAAACCTGGTGAGCAGAAAAACAAACAGCAAAATGGCGAAACTCCTTTAAAAGAACGGAGAAATTGAATTTGGCTTTCGTAGGATATGAAGAATTCTGCCCAACAAGGAGGGTGTTATCCACAGAAGCCGAAGGCCGAGGTGAACGCCGCAGAACACCGAACACCGCAGCGTGAAAATCACAAATACCGCACAGTTTTTCGCCTCTGCGAACGTGCAAGGTGTCGCAGAAGTGTCGTGACAGTCGTAAATATCATCGTAGCATAAAGGAAAAGCGAACTGTTACAACAACAGCAACAAAAACAACAACGAGCTTTATTACCAATTTAAACGGAGAAATATTTTGAATGAATAATAAAGCAATGATTGAATTTGGCTTTCGTAGGATATGAAGAATTCTGCTGATCAAAGAGGGTGTTATCCACAGAAGCCGAAGGCCGAGGTGAACACCGCAGAACACCGAACACCGCAGCGTGAAAATCACAATACCGCACAGTTTTTCGCCTCTGCGAACGTGCAAGGTGTCGCAGAAGTGTCGCGACAGTCGTAAATATCATCGTAGCATAAAGGAAAAGCGAACTGTTAAAACAACAGCAACAAAAACAACAACAAGCTTTATTACCAAATTAAAAAGTTAAACTTAATTTGGAATATCATATATTGATACAAAAAGGTACTTTTACTCAGAATAATTCAAAAGCTTATCGAGTTGAGTCAAACACAAAAGCTAAATCTTCGCTTGTCCATGAGGGGCATGGAAATTTCCCCAAAGAAATCTTCTGCCAGAAAAAAAATGCCCAGACTTTCGCCACAAAAATTCAACGGCCGGAGTTTGTGCAGATAGTCCGATGCTAAATTTGAGCGACTTTATATGAACAAAAGTCCTCAAAAGCTCATCTTTCAATAATGCGCTGTGCATAATGAAAGTTTTCAACTGCTTGACTCTCTTAACTATTCACGATTCAACTCAACTCGAAAACCAATCATAACAACCAAGGCTCTCTCTTTGCTCAAAAAAAAAAAAATCACCATTTCCACTTAATTTCGATACCGTTCCTCACTCTTCGCACACAAGCCAACGATGATCATCCGCGTTAAAGCCTCTAGGCCTCTTGTTGGTATATACATGACATGCACTAGCTTCACTAACAAAGTTATGGTGTTTGGCATGGAAATAAATTGTCTCGTAAGTAATCAATGGTTGTTAATTCAAATTGTCAAAGCAGACTGATCATAGGTCACGCACAATGATAATATTGTAAGCAGCACTTACAGTCAAACTAAGTGAAGCGTACCCCTCAAGATTGCATGAATGAACTGATTATTTGAAACTTGAACCCGCTAGTCGTTTCGAGAATGCAATAATGAATTGATTATTCGAATATTGAACTCGCTCGCTCGATCCAAGAATACGGCAAACGGGTTCCGTTTTCGAAAAAATCAGTTCACTGTTGCGACTAGTAGGTTTCAAACCTATACTAGTCTTTTCTAGAATGCAATAGTGAATTGATTTTTCGAAAACGGAACCCGTTAGCCGTATTCTTGGATTGAACAAGCGAGTTCAGTATTCGAATAATCAATTCATTATTGCATTCTTGAAACGACTAGCGGGTTCAAGTTTCAAAAAATCAGTTCATTAGTGCAATCTTGAGGGGTATGCTTCACTTAGTTTGACTGTAACAAGAAAAACAAAGAAGGCTTTCAATGTTTGGTTGTGATAAACCTGAAACACCGAAATTAACATGAAATTTACTTTCCCTCTAGTGTTTGCTAATGATTGGGAATGCTTAATTCTTGGCAGTGATGTAGCTGTCTTAGACCGCGTTCGCTTGGAATATTCCGAGATAAGAATATATTCCGGATTATTATTCAACAAATTGTAACACTATCCAAATATGGTCATGATGCTCTCGATATCCGTCATCCGTAGGTGACGGATATCCGGCGATATACGTAGCTTCGTACGTGGGAAGAAAAAGTGAAGTGAAAAAATGTTGACAGAAAGGTTTAAAAATGTTACGAGCTTGGAAATCAGTTTTGTTATCAATTTGTTGAATAATAAAACAATTATCCTGCTCAATCTTGCGGAATATCGTCTGATTTTAGCCGACTCGGCCTACGGCCTCGTCGGCTAAGTATCAGACGATATTCCGCGCGATTTCGCAGGATAATTGCTAAATATATTCCGGTTATTCTGCTCCTGGGAGCAGAATAGCCGGAATGGAAATCCAGGTATTCTGGAATAAGAATAGCTCCCAAACAAACGCTTACTCGCATTATTCCTGTTATTCTTATTCCGGATTGATCCCAAACGAACGCGCCCTTAGTATCCCTTGTTGCATCGGCACAACTACATGTCTTCTATCACGAGGAGTCGCCCAACAAAGAAGGCCGCTCTTAAATTCTGGTATTCTGAACGGATAAATTATTGCGTTTACCAGGGAATTGCTGAATTGCAAAAACTTGATGATATTAAAAGTCATGTTTATGTAAGGAAAACCTCCAAGTTCACCGCGAATTACCAATAGGTTCAGAATCTGAAATGGCAGCCAGGTCAAAAGAGAAGCTGCAGTAATAATAAGCAGTGTTTTTGCCAATCTTTTTTCTCTTACCGCGTTATTCCAGTTACCCATCATTGTTTTTTGTTTCCTCCATACAACAAAATATGCTATGCACATCACTAATAGAGGTGTGCTCAGAAATAGGATAAAAAAGAATATGTACTCCTTTAGTGTTATGATAGAGAGATAACGCAGTAAATGTACTGAAGTAAATATTGTCGCGAGGATCCATGGTATGGCAATAGCAAATATGTAAACACGAAAGCTTAGAGTTCTATGTCGAAAAGGCCACCCTATGGCATACATTCTCTCCAAGGAAATAGCAGCGAGAGAGGAGATTGAGGCAATACCAGTAAAAGTGTCAGTGAATACGAACACCGACCTCCCCAGAAGCTGACCAAGGTGCAATGCAGTTTTGCCAGTTATGTAAAGAGGAACAGACAGCAGCCCAACCAGTAGATCAGCAACAGCCAAACTGATCAAAAGAAAATAAGCACGTTTGCGAAGTCTCTGTTTGAGAAATATCCAGATGGTAAGGAGATTTCCCGCGACGATCAGGGTAGCTAATATTCCAAAACACAAACTCCACACGATGTTCCATGAGTTAAAATCCATCAGGGAAGGGAACTTTTCCTCGAGATGCTTTAATTAAGTTTGCACCCTCTGTGAAAAAAAAAAAGGAAATTCAAATTTAAAGAAGTAACGATAATTGATTATGAAAATGTCGCATACAGCAAATATAATCAGTCATTACCTCAGTACCTTGTTAATCAGGAGCCTAGTACCCAGATCTAAACTGTAAACGTACGTCCTCGGACATCTTTAATCCCCCTCGTTCCCCTCTCCCACCACTCGGTTTAAGGACTAAATTGTAGGGAGGGTTTAGAAAGAAAAAAAAAAGCTCTAGTACATGTTGCTGCTTTTAAAAACGACCACAGCACCCCCACTGGGACTGAAGAAAAAATTTCTGTAATCAAAAATTAATTTTGATGACTTTAACAGCTGCAATGCTGATAGGCAAATGTCATATTTTGAGGCCAACGACTTATATAGTCTTCTTAGACGACAAAAATTGCTGCCTTCGGGAAATAGTAATTAGCTGAAGCAATAGATTTTTCGACCAAGAATTTATTTTCCAATTAATCCATTTCCAGCCGCTTTAATTTCAATTCTTTCGCCATAAAACCTAATCGCGTTTCTCACTATTGCCTTATTTTAATTGCTTCACTGCGAGCGTGAATTTGAATGACGTTTTCGTTGTGTTATTTTACATACTTAAACAGGGTAAATTTTGATGCTTTTTACGAAAAGAGCAAATGCGTATTTGTATCGACGGCATACTTTCTTGGGAATGGTGACTCAATATCTTTTGCCGGAGACTGAAGTTGCCCACACGCGCGTAACTTGAAATAACATATAGCATATGAAAATGCAGGATGTTGCCTGCGCAAAATAAATTTCGACGCGTAACTACCCTATCGGCAACGTAAAAACAAAGAACGTGACTAGTTTAAATTTGCAGTTTGGTTCCTTCTGTTTTTTTGCCAGATGCTTCAAAGTAGTAAGATCTGGGATAATAGCCTTAAAACGTCACTTAACTACAAATGCTAATTTTCTTGAAATAAAGTTAGTTTTAACTCCGGGAATACAGATGGAATTTTGATGTGACCATCGCAGCTGTAATATCGCAGATCAAGCTAAGCAATTGCAAATTTTAGCCCGAAAAAAATATTCAGAGCTTCAAGAGGATTCGAACCCATGGCCCGTGACAGGAATGAGACGTGAAATGAAACTAATTTGAACTTCGGGCATACAGATGAAATGGAGATGTGATCATCGCAGGTTTAATCGCAATTTAAGCAATTGCAAATTTAAGCCCGAAAAAAAATTTCTTCCGATTGTTATTTTCAGGAAGTCTAAGGAGTTTAGTTGTGAAGTCCTTTGACATGCAGCGGTAATCTACCATTTTGATGAAAGAAATCCATAATTTTAGTTTCGTAATTATCAACGGGAAACTGAAGACTCAGCAGCTTTTATTATTTAACTTCTTTCCTTTGCAGTTTTAGAACAACTTAGAGTTAAATTGTCAGAAGAAGAAGACTTGAGGAAGACTTGTTTTCGGACCAAAAAAGAGCTGACAGCTGAATAGTAGTAGTGCTTCAAATTCACTTCAGTATGTCCACTTAGTGTACGCTGAAAACGTGGAAGCGACTGCACACCGAACAGGATTTGCTGAGAATTGCCGGTTCACTAATTTTTTCAAAATTTTAAATTGACTTTACTTTTGATTAAACGCAATGATTTGGAAGAGCTATCCTTATAGTACTTTCCAGTGCCAACAGAATATACCGTTACAGCTGGTACTTATTATCCGAAAAATGTTAAGTTTTTCGCCTACCTTCCCCACAGGAATCGTCAGTTCCTGCGAGGTAGCTCTAGCGGTGAAATTCAGTCACACTGGAAAGACACAATGTTCGTTTGAATAAAAAGAAATAAAATAAAATAAAAATATTATGCATGAAAATAAAGTAAAACTGCATCTGATCTCTGTTGTAAATTGCTCAACTTGAGAGCATGTGAATTATTAGTAAATACTTATGTGCTGGCCTTATAATAACCTTCCTACACACTGTAGCCTTTCCATCATGTTGTACTAATTAATAATTCCGTTTTCAAAGGAGAGTCAAGAGCAATATAAGTACAACGAATAACGAAACCCGCAAAACTCGTACGTCGAACGTTTGATCAGAGCTGAATAGAGTCGCAGAGTAGCTTTCTGACCTAAAGGCGGACCTAATAAACGTTTCATGATAACTGATGCTTGTAGGGTAATATTTTATAAATTTCTCTTCCTTCTGAATCTCTTTTTGCAGAATTAATGAACGCACAAGGGCTTGCACAGTTCTTTATTTTAATACTCCAAACAAATGTAGCATAAAAAATTTTATCACACACCAGTTTGATTACTACATTTTTAGCTAGGCTGAACTAGAGCCAACATTACAAAGCTAAAAAAAAGTGACTTGTTCTTACAGTTTTTTACTCCTATATTTCCACCGTCTGCTTAGTACTTTATCACCTAACGGGTCAGAAGTAACGCCGTGGAATCGGAAATTACTGAAGACTGACAGAAAAAAAGAAAAAGCTTCCTTTGAATTTACGAAAGATGTTGTCAAACGGCAATTAACACTGGGCAAACAGAGAAGTCTGAATAAAAAGCAAAACGATGTTCTTTTACGAGGAGAAAATAAAGAGTCAGAAAAGAAGTTTAGTAGGTTACTCAACGTACCGCGTCAATAGAAGACTTAGTACTTAGTGACAGGTCTCAGAGCTAATGAAGAACAATCCCTCTGCAAGGATGAATTTCATGCTGGTTTAAAAGATGAATTAATGTAAACAATATGTCAAAATGTCTAATGTTAAAATGTTAAATAACAATTAAATGAATATCATTCCTTCGTTAAAGTTTTCAGCTGTCCGGACTTAAAAGTAAGTCACGTTTGTAACCGAACTTTCCATGCCAGGTGATCTCAAGGATCACAAGTAGTGTAAAAGTACTGCAATAAAGCTCTTGAAGTTGAAGCTTATAGAGGTGTATTTTCTCGTACTCATAACACCATGTAGTGTTGTTTCTGGTTATCCAAGAGAGTCATATCTCTGTGGTAAAACTTAGTAGGAGATAGTCTACGCTTTTTGCTTAAACAGTGCTTAAAAATTTATCCTTTATAAATATAGACCTTGAGCTTCTCTTCTGTTATTG
>JAHPZR010019046.1:0-15000 GCA_019787425.1 Platygyra sinensis | reverse complement strand
TGAGCACCCCAAAGCGCTTCAAAAACGTTACCACGGGGATCGATCTTTTATGGCAAGCAGCGCGCCGGCTTTGAACAGCCTTCCTGTAGACATTAGATCTGCTTGTACCATAAGTGATTTTAAACAAAAACTTAAGGTATCAGTGTACCCCAAATGACCATCATTCTTTGGCGCCGCTTTACGGTCGGACGGTTGACGCAAACGCTACTATTTTCTGAAAGCTTAATAATTGTAGATTACGACGGTTTATTCACTAACGTAAAAAAAAATTAAGGTTTCCCGGATACAGCGCGTTATTTTTCGAAGTATAGAGGTTCACTAATCAAGTCGTTTCCGGTCGGATTTGAGCGGGAGAAACGCGATTAATATCGCTATGTTCTGTCACGGTTAACGAACGGAAAAAGTGGAGGATCACGGATCACTGATATAAATATGTCGTTTTCCGAATCACGAAAATAAGCACGTAAGATACTCTCGATAATAACTATCTAGAAAGAGTGTTGAAGAAAGCAAAAACACTGAAGGCTTAGTCAAGGCTCCATATTGCAAATCGCATACCGAAGTCACCTCGACCGACTCTAACAATTTCGACTCAAATATAGATTGGTAAAAATCACGAGTATCGGTTTGTACTCCAAAGTTCTTTACGGGTTCACGCAAAACCTTGCACGCATAGGCGTACGGGCACCCTCGGACTGGGGGGGTGGCCGACCTGATTGACCCGAAAAAAAAAAAAAATTACAACAATGCCCGAAAGTGTCAGTTGTATTATACGTACTCAAAATCGCAGTTTAAAAACAAAAAACGTTCCCAATTCCTTCCGTCCACCATCTAATGAAACTGTTATCATTATCCCCGGATAACACAGCCGAATTCCTGATTTTAGGAACATCCAAGGGAACTGATGGAAAATTGCTTTTTAAAAATCGGCCGGACAGTTCGTGAAATTATGGCGTTTGAGTGAGGAGAGGGGAACGACTTTGGTTTGAGTTATCGGAAGGATCGAAAAAATGAGGGTTCGAGAAATCAGGATTCCACTGTAGTTATTTTGAAACATTGCGTACTCCTAGCCTATGACTTCATTCGACAGCCTGGTAAAATCAGAAACTTAAAAAGAAACAGTTAATTGTTCCTCGTGCGAGAAGTTCAGGAAAATTTTAAAACCGGCACTTTGCGGAGCCATTCAAAAGGGCTCTTTTCAGAGCCACCACAAAAACATAAGTCTTGGCAGGAGCCCATCTTGGTCGCCTTTGCTTTCATCCTTTTGTCACTAATGGAAATAACATCATGGATTCCCACGGTACACATTTAATTGGCATATGGCTTTTCCAAAACAGAATACCTGCCAATTGTGGATCCTTAGATCATTTGACCTTAACTCCGATTTGACAAAGACAAACACGCTAGTGGCCAGGCCTTGACTACCTTTTAGAAATGCTTTCTCCCGAGTACTTTTGCCCGAATCATCAGCGTTTTGCCCCGAAAAACTCTCAAAATTTTCTGCGACTGGGGGGGCTGCAGCCCCCCCTACCGCCGCCCCCCCGGCTCGTACGCCTATGCCTTTCAAGTTCACGAATCACGAATGAATAATTTCTTAAAATCCACCGTTCTCCGGAAAATAAAATTCAGCCTAACCACTCATAACGAGAATACCCCTGTGGCGACCCTCACTCCGATGAGTGGATCTTCCGGGTCCTTTGACACAACCATGATCCAGGAGATATAGGGACTGATCTGATTTAGTACAAGAAACTCAAAATTCATTTTCACATTCTTTCGGATTTAAGATTTTTTTAAAGAAAGGCACCTAAATTAGTTCCCAATCTGTATCACGAGAATCAGGATGTGATACTCACGCGAAGATTGGGAACGAAAACACCCGTTGTCAAACACAAAAATGGCCGTGGCATTTATGAATCCTTCTGTGGATCCCCTGATCACCGTTTACTTTTCATACCTGTACAAATAAAAGTATGTATGTATGTATGTATGTATGTAGTATGTATGGATGTATGTATGTATGTATGTATGTATGTATGTATGTATGTATGTATGTATGTATGTATGTATGTATGTGTGCCGAGAGTTGGCTAAAAACAGTGCTCTAGAAACCTTTTAAGAGGACTCTACATGATTAAACCGACTTCGAGGAAAACAATGGTCAGCAATACAAAAAAACATGGAAGTATGTGACCGTCACGCTTGACACAGATCAGGAACGTATAAATGCACCTTGTATACAAACCTACCGCTGGAAGGAAAAGCTGGCAGTTTTAATGCTACCTAGGATTCAAGGATCGCTACAAAGGACCTAAACTTCAATCTTGAAGCCAGGTAAGAGATTTACTTGAATTTATCGGAGCACTTCACGAAGGCGAGTATGCAGTTACTCACTGGAATATTTCCAAAATTTCCTGAACTTTAAGCGGTCGTTAGTTTTGAAAACCTAGTGGGCAGACAAAATTTATTATTGTTTTAAATTAAGTGTCACTTATACTTTCTATTCATGTAGTTCACCGGTTTCAAACAGGTGCCACATTTTTAAAACGCGCCTTCAAAGTAGCGCTATTTTCGTGTTTGGTTCAAAACTCGATTTAACGGGTAGGAAATCTGCTTTCAACCGTTGAAGGAACAACATTGAATTATAATAGAAACATGGCTAAACAAACTGCTGTGATATATCTATAGTTGAAAAAAAGAATTGGGACTTTTGAGCGAATATTAATTTTTTTAGAGCGCCGGCAATATGTGCTATTTTTCAAGTTTCGGCAGGCATGAAACTTGACTCGAGCGGACCGAACTTCAACTAATCTCAGGAAAGTTCAATTGCAATTTTTAATCAAATAAAGCTCATTTTAATGATTAACTAGGTAAGGGCTTTAAAATCCTAGCTTATGAGAAAAATCGAATTTTCGAAGTAAAATCAGTGGTCGGTTTTTTAGAGAGACAACCTCATGAAATCGTGTATTTTGCAGAAAATTGAATTTTTCCCTGAACAACCAGCATAATAACGTATCATTGCCCCCTAAAAACTGCCTTCAACCCCCACATGCCCCTACAACGCACGCCTAAACATTCATCCCTAATAAGTAGAGATCTCGATCTGTTATTGTCAACATGGGTAATACCCCGTGAACAGTTTTAGCAAATTCAGATATTTGTATTAAATTTAAATAATAAGATATGTTCGACCAAACAAGTTCTATCCTAGTTCAACTATTTCCCAGGCGCTAAAATTTTTAAATTTTTTTTTTGGGCCACTAAACCTAAGCGAGATTTCCGCGCCCATGCCACTGTACAACAAAAAGGGCAAGAAATACCAGTCCTGTCCCAGATCTATATCTCTATCTATTGGTCCCTTATCTGCTACCTTAGCTTTGGTATGGGGCATAAGTCTAAGCACCAGTACGTGCCAATAGTATGTGGGTCGTGACTTGAGGACTGAAACCTTTGAAAGGTCCAAGAAATAAAAGCAAGAAATGAAAATGTGGCAAAAAAGCCAAAAAACTATTTAAAACGACCGCCAGTTGTACTCTAGGAGCGTACCTCCACTACCGACCTAGGTTATCATGTAAGAATTGAAACTTGGAGCCGAGCATCAAATGAGTGAAAAGCAGCGACAGTCAGCTGTGAATATGGCCTTTCCTACGTCATGTGTGCTAGAATGAAAGGGGAGCCGGAAGAATGAAACAAAATAGAGTGGGCCTGCGGACCGACTCCTTAAAGTCTCATGCAGGATGTGCAATCATTGTCCAGCAGTCAGAAACCACACCCAGACAACGCAAATGTAATGCTGCCTATCTCCCGGCAGACACACACAAGAAGGCGACCAAACACAGGGACTGCCATACCGAATCCTCCAGCTGTTTCAAGAAAAGCCTAGATCAAGGGACAAACCACAAATACCATCTGCATGTGACACAGGTGAGGTCCGGGACTGGCAACCCCGTACCACAACTCGGGATGCACAGACAAGTCAAGAAAACCAGTTACACTCAGACTTATAATTCAGTGGGTTAATTGAGGTGCAATGTCCTTGTACTTCGCCTAATTAAGGGACAGTCATTAAAACAGATGTTCAGTTAAGGAAGTTTCGTTGAGTTATTGTTCAGTTATGCGACAGTCTGTACGTTGAAATTTTTTTTGCCTGCTGATTATGGACAGTCGCTTCAGTAATTTTTTAATTTATCGGACAATTGCCCTTCAACGTTGCTTAATTTTGTCAACGTGTTTATTGTACTTCGGTTTTTTTTTTCTATTCTATTCAGTTAGTCGTAGGAAAAAAAAGGGAGATGGTTATGTTATCGGCATCGTAGCATCTGGCCATGACGGTGTTGCTCAGCCTTATTTTAACCACGAGGGTCGGAGGTCCTGATCAACCACGGCGTCTTTGATCTAAAACACTATAGGACAAGGGATGAACTTGTAAAATACCACTATTCATTCTTACCATAATGTGTAAAACACTGAGCAATAATTTACACTTTACCTTCCAATCACAAATGGATGGTGGAACCCCAAAGGGGCAACTGAAGTAAGGGATATATTACTGGTTCATTTAGAGTTACTCTTACCATGACTTGAATGTATTAGGTAATAAAAAATATTTCTTTTAGGAACATGGCATGGAGTGCCGATGTTTGGCGGACAATTTTTAACTCGGTGTTTTGGAAGGTTGTTGATTGTACATAGTTAATGTATCATTCCAAATTTACGGAGTTAATGAAGCGTAGCTGCAGGAAGCCTAACTCTGAAAATTAAAAGGTCTTTCCCAATCTGGAACCGTAGAAACACACATAGAGACATTTTAAACACACTTAACACACTTTATTTCAATTGAATTTAAAATGATACGAATGTAAGACTGGTAGCATCGTACTATAATCTCTACACCTCTCGTACTACAATATCAAAATCTTTGCAAGCAACTAACAGATAGAATATTGAGACTGATAAAATGACAGATTATTGGTGCATACATGACATGTACTAGCCTCACTAAGATCGTTACGATGTTTGGAAACAAATTGTCTTTCAACTAATCAATGGTTTCTTATAATTCAAGTTCTCAAATTAAGCAGACTGACCATAAATGAGACAGTAACAATGCACTGAGCAGTCACTCACTGAACTAGAAAAAAATGCAGACATCCAATCCTTACCTGCTGATAATTTTAAGAGATAGAGAATAAATGTGATACCGAGTGAATGCAACTAACGCAAAGAATCGTGGATGTACTTGTCATATTTTGATATAATTCTTTATCATCTTCAGACTGAGATGACATACAGGTAGCAGAATCGAAATTTAAATACTGTAGATGGCACATTAGCATAATAAGCACGTGAAATTACACAACAAAGGCGATACTATCAATTCTTGGATATGAAAAATCCGGTTAAAGTGGCATTTTTATTAGATTGTCTGTCAATGCTTGCAACACGCGCAATATCTGCTAATGATTGGGAATGTGGATTTCTTGAAAATGTTGAAAATGCCCCAGTCTCCCTTGATGCATCGGCCCAACTTCATTGCTTCTATCACGAGGACGCACAGATGCACAACAGCGAAGCATCTGAAGAAGGGCGTTCTTAAATTCTGATATTCTGAATGGATAAATTATTACATTTACTAGCGAATTACTTAACTGCAAGAACTTGATTATCAAATCCGCCGCGTGAGGTAGATTTCCAATTTCATCAGAATATACCAACAATAATATTTGAAATGGAAGCCAGGTCAAAAGAGAAGCTGCAGTAACAATAAACAGAGTTTTTGCCAATCTTTTCTCTCTTACTATGTGATTTTGATTACCCATCATTGTTTTTTGTTTTTTCCATACAATATAATATGCTATACATATTAATAACAGAGGCGTGCTCAGGAACAAGGTGCGAGTGTACACAAAGCTTTCCCATGTTATGATAGTGAGGTACTTCAGTATAGCTATAGAAGTAATTATTGCTGCCAGGATCCATGGTATGGCAATAGCAAACATGTAAACATGAAAGTTTAGGGTTCTATGACGAAAAGGCCAACCTATGGCAAACATTCTCTCCAAGGAAATGGCGGCAAGCGTTACGATCGAAGCAATACCAGTAAAAATGTCAGTGAAGTTAGACACGCGCCACACCGAGGAATACGGCTGATTTAAGTACAATCTTGCATTAAGCGTTATGTAAAGAGGAACAGTCAGCAGTCCAACCAGTAAATCAGCAACAGCCAAACTGATCAAAAGATAATGAGCGCGTTTGCAAAGTCTCTGTTTGAGAAATATCCAGATGGCAAGGAGATTTCCCACAACAATCAGGGTAGCTAACATTCCAAAACACAAACTCCACACGAAGTTCCATGAGTTAAAATGCATCAGGGAGGGGAATTGTTCCTGGAGATGCTTTAAGTTTGCACTCTCTGTGGGAAAAAAGAAATTCAAATTTAAAGAAGAATCGATGACTGATAATGAAAACGTCTCATACAGCAAGTATAATCAGACATAACTCAGCACCTTGTTTATCGGGAGCCTGGTACCTAGACTGTAAACTTACGTCCTCGGTCCTGTTTAATCCCCCTTTACCCCCTCCCCCCATCTCCTCCCACCCCTCCGTTTGAGGTCTAAATTGTAGCAAGAGACCATAATTTGAGAGATCACATCCCTCATACATGGGCCTCTTCCAATGATAATCGCTTTCAATCTAATTTCAGCGCGTGGTCAGACTACGAGGCTATTTTAGAAAAGACGCTTGATTGGCCAATTTAAATGAGGAAATAACACCGAGATTTAATTTTAACAGTTAATCAACTATGCAGAAAACTTGCACTGGGATTTTCGAAGCGCCTGCCTTTCAGAGGAAGAATAATTCTGGCACTTTGAAAGAGCTTTCCTAAGATATCCTTCTCTCTTTAGGCCGTCTAGTACTTTTTCGAGGAACTACTTTAGAGCGTGTTAAGAATGCAATTCTTGTCAGAAGCAGAGCGCCTAATGTGACCTAGTCATGCAGAGAAATGAGGAGACTAATTTCCGAAGCAAAAATCAGGATAAACACATGGAAGATAATTTTCCTGCCCATCATTTTCAGAAAACTTTTCAAATAGGGCTCTCTCGATTCAAACGATGTGGTAGTTCCAGAAAAGCACTTTTTTCGTCGTGGACACCCAATCAAATATTACACAGCAATATTACACAGCAAATTTGCAAACATTTGTACCGGGATTTTCGAAGCGAAAGTTCTAAGAAACGGGAAACAAGTCTTTAGCTACTCTACGCGTGGAATAACCTTCCGAAAGAGATGTTTTTAGATTAAGTCCGTTCAGAATTTTTCGAGAAACGACTTTCGTGCGTGTTTATTAGAATGCAATTCTTGTCAGCAGCCACACTTTCGAAATTAGGCTTAATTACTGCAGAAACCCCGCCACTTATTTGCACCCGTTTTTTTGGAGCGAAAGTTCTAACAAACGCGAAACAAATATTTTAGCCGTCTTGCTCTTTCCGTTAAGGACGGTGCCTACTTTTGGTAGTGCGCACACGTTCTGCGCATCACGCAAGCCAAGGTTTAACGCGCGCGCTGGGGTTGACATTGACGCAATCAACTACGCCACCAAAGCACACGACTAAAATTAAAGCAAAATTTTCCTACGGTGACCAAATCAATTTTAATGAACCTGTACTTAAACCAGGGAGACCAGAATAGCAGCATATCGCTAGCCACTAACTGTTAAAGTCTTTATCTTTCGAAAATTACACTGAAATCCAACTGCAAACATGCACCTGCAGATGGTGTAGTGCGCGCGCAGACACGCAAGTGTCTTACTTACTAGGGAGGTGACAGGAAAAAATGTAACGGGCAGCGTAAAAGTTTTCAAAAAAAGATCAATAACTTTAAAAAACGCGTGGTTACCCCTACATTTTTTGTTGCGAAATGGAAGCGGCAAGCCTATTCAACATGTGATTAGTTTCTGGTCGTGAGCAAAAGGTATTTAGACTGTATTTTAGCTGAACCAGAGGAACACTGTTAGAGACGTTAAAAGCGATTTTGCAACGATTTTGTTACCAAAAACGTAACAAAAATGATTTTCATGTTACCATTTGCCATGTACTTTAAAGATCTTTTTAAATGTGTTTGCGTTTCTGTATGTAAAGGCGAATTCTAAGGAAATCTGTGAAGAAATATCGTTTCCCGCTTTTTTCAGAAAAATGCTGATGTCAGCATTTTTGTTGAGATTCAAGGCTAATTATCTCGAAAAAAGGCGTGGCTACCCCTATTTTTCTTTGTGGATTCCAATAGCCCTTGCAAATATCTACTTTTTCCGCGTGGTCCCAACTTGGCGCAAAAACCTTTGTATTTAGTAGGCACCGTCCTTAAAATACCTTTCGAAAGAGATGCTTGTCATTTCAATCCACTCGGCAGTTTCCGCAGGTTTGAAATTCCAGTCTTGGCGCTTTGTGTTAATTATTCATTATTCATGCAGGGGAATGACACGACTTCTATCTTACGGCTTCGGAGAACCACGTATAATTTTCCTGCCCAGCTCTGACAATGATTTCCAATACTAACAGTACGGCAGGGCAAAATAACATGATATTTTTTCTCTCTTAGCCCGCTAAATTTAGATGGAGACAACCTGATAGCCTCACTGCCTGCGCGATCATGGGACCGAGACTAAAAATAAAACTTGACAGCGTGACGCGAATCTTAAAATAGATTGAAAAGATTATCTTAGGGCACGGAGATGTGTTATCTCACCTCATTTTCTCTTGGTTGTAGGAAGAGTTTAGAGAGTAAACAAATACTCTAATACGGGTTGCTACTTTTACAAACGACCTCAGCAAGCTCATTAGGACTGAAGAGAAAACTTCTTTATCAGCTGCAATGTTGAAAGGCAAATGTCATAGTGGAGCTCTGACGGCCCGAAGGGACGCCAAGCGGAGCCCCATAACCATATCGGGAAAAAGAAACCCATGAATAGATTTTCTCATGGTTATCATGGGTAGCGGTATTGCTCGTGGACGCGTACGCACTACGGTGGAGTCGCGCAACATGGCGGCCATACTCCAAATAATAGGTTGATAGAGACATGCAGCCTTGGTTTACCGCGTGTACTTCTTTGATATTTGACATCCATGTTATGAGCAACTGACACCTGTCAAAAGAAGGTATCTGCTGACCAGTCTCACGTGACCATATCGCGGGCTCAAGTCTACAGCTCGTCGAGGTCACGTGTTTTTTGAAGTTGACCGCTGACCAAGTGCTGGTTTTCGATTGGATCGCGAGCTCATAATAATTAGGTTAACTTCTTAAAACAGGGCAGAAATGTACGGAAACCGGCTAACTCTAGCCCAGGATTAAAATTAATTCGAATTAAAACTTTTTTCTATACAAATGTTTTTTGCTGCTTTGTTTTGGGTTTATAAAACTTAAAACAGAAAACCTCATCGCAAGGTTACAGAACTCAAATCAAAACTGTACCTTTTCCTGGGTTGGCTTAATCGGGTTCTTAACAACCTGGCCAAGAAGCTACGCTTTTAGGCTTGCCTAAATCTATATATTATTTTGAGGTCACCGTCTGTGTAAACGAGAAAAATTGCTACTTTTGAGTAAAAGAATTTAGCTGAAGCAATGAATTTTTCGACCAAGAATTTCTTTCCCAATTAATTCGTTTCCAGCCGCTTTAATTCCAATTCATTTGCCATAAAAACCTAATAGCGTTTTCCACTATTGCCTTATTTTATTGCTTCACTGCGACCGTGAATTTAAATGACTTTTTCGTTGTGTTAGTTTTTTCGTTGTGTTAGTTAACCGGGGTGAATTTGGATGATTTTTACGAAAAGAGGAAACATGCATTTGTATCGACGGCATACTTTCTTGGGAATGCTGACTCAATATCTTTTGCTGGAGACTGAAATTGTCCACAAGTGCGTAAAATAACATATAACATATGAAAATGCTGGATGTCTCTTGCGCAAAATGATTTCGACGCGTAACTGCCTTATATTGACAATGTAAAAACAAACAACGCAGCTAAATTAAACTTTCCGTTTTTATTCCTTCTGTTGTTTTTCTTTAAGACCTGCTCCCAGATGCCAAATTAAAAGTAGTAAGATCTGTTATAATAGCCTTAAAAATCGCTTAACTACAAGTGGTAATTTTCTTGAACCGCGGTAATACCGATCGCAATTCAAGCAATTATAAAATTTAGCCCGAAAAAAAAAATCAAGGCTTCAAGGGGATTCGAGCCTATGGCTTCCTCGTTAGCACTGCAGTGTTCTACCAACCGAGCTATGAAGATCCATATGTTGGGAGCAGTAGCCAATTTATCAGGTTCATATTAACCCGTGACAGGAATGAGACGTGAAATGAAGTTAGTTTGAACTTCGGGAATAAAGATGAAATTGAGATGTGATCATCGCAGGTGTAATCGCAATTTGAGTAATTGCAAATTTTAGCCCGATAAAAATTTCTTCCAATTGTTAGTTTCAAGCAGGCTAAGGAGTTTGATTGTGAAATCCTTTGACATGCAACGGTAACCTACCATTTTGATGAAAGAAATTCACAATTTTAGTTTCTTATTTTTTAACGGGAAACTGAAGTCTCATCAATTTGTATTATTAAACTTCTTTCCTCTGAAATTTTAGAGCAACTTCATGTTAAATTGTCAGAAGACGAAGACTTGAGGAAGACTTGTTTTCGGACCAAAAAAGTGCTGACAGCTGAATAGTAGTAGAGCATCAAATTCACTTCAGTATGTCCACTTAGTGAACGCTGAAAACGTGGAAGCGACTGCACACCGAAAAGGATTGTCTGAGAATTGCCATGTTAACTAATTCCTTTAAAATTTTAAATCGACTTTACTTTTAATTATACTTAATGATTTGGCAGAGCTATCATTATAATACTGACTTACCAACAGAATGAATATACCGTTAAAGCTGGTGAATATGATCCGAAAAATGTTAAGTCTTTCGCCTACCTTCTCCACAGGAGTCGTCAGTTCCTGCGAGGTAGCTCTAGCAGTGAAAACAGTCACACTGGAAAGACACAATGTTGGTTTGAGTAAAACTGAAGAAATAAATAAAATAGAAAATAATATGCATGAAAATAAAGTAAAACTGCATCTGATCTCTGTTGTAAAATGCCCAACTTGAGAGCATCTGAATTATTAGTAAATATACTTTATCCGCAGACCTCAAAATATCCTTCCTACACACTGTAGCTTTTTCATCATGTTGTACTAATTAATAATTCCGTTTTAGAGTTTAGAGCGATATAAGTACAACGGAAAATGAAACCCGCAAAACTCGTACGTCGAACGATTGACCAGGGCTCAAAAGGAATACATTTCATCGTTGGTTTCACAGCAGTATTCTGGCCTAAAGGTCGGCCTAAACGTTTCATGATAACTGATGCTTGTAGTGTAATATTTTATAAATCTCTCGTTCTTCTGAACCTCTCTTTTCAGACTTAATGAACTTTCAATTTTTAACTCGGCTCAACTAGAGCCAACTTTGCAAAGCTAAAAAAGAAATGACTTGTCATTAAATTTTTTTTTACTCCTATTTTGCCACCGTTTGCTTAGTACTGGAGTACTTTATCACCTTAGGTAAGAAGTAACGCCGTGTAAACGGAAATTAAAGAGGACTGACAGGTAAAAATCTTCCTTCAAATTTCAATATATTGGTTAACAGGCTTTGAATTTAAGAACGATGCTGTGAAACGGCAACCATACTAAGACGGGTGAATAAAAATGTTTAAATAAAAAGCAAACCAGTGTTCTTTTTCGAGGAGAAAATTAAGAGTCAGAAAAGAAGTTTAGAAAGCGTAAGTCACTCAACCTACCTCGTAAATAGGATGTTTTGTGCCTAAGTAACAAGTCTCAGAGCTTAATGGAGAACAATCCCACCGCAAGGATAAATTTCATGTTGCTTAAAAGATGAATTTAATGTAAACAATATGTCAAAATGTCAAACTGTATGACAATAGTTCATCGAACATTTTTCAGTTGCGATTTTCAGCTGTCTGGAACTTAAAAAAGGCCATGTTTCTGATCGAGCGTTCCGTGTATATCCAAGAGAATGATATCTGATCTGTGAGAAAAAGTATATTTAACAAGTATTCCACCGGAGCGTTGGATATGAAATGACTGAGAGTCAACGAGGCGCCTAGCGATGGCTATAATGGTCTCATATCCAACAAGCGGGAATGTAATAATTGTTTTATAAAAAAGTCTCCAAAATATGGAAAACTTAAATTAAATAAAATAAAAAAAGTTTCCAAATATCACGGGTAAAAACTTACCATATTTGTACAGCATGGTATAATGACTCATTACCCATGGTGGTTTAGCCAATGAAAACTCGTGAATTGTATTATCCAATGATCCACTTTTAATAATTGGAGATATTCTGTAGACACACCTGCGTTCTTTTCTGTATGTTTTAATCAATTATCCTCGATAAGTAAAAATCATATGACAGTTATTGTTAATAACGTTAAAAATAGTTTTTGTTTTGCGTTCATTCTCGACTTTCTCTTCAAAAACATTCAAAGAGCAAGTGTTTTCACATTTTTTACCTCATATTTTTCCGAAGCAGCATAAAAAAAATACCTTTTTTAACTCATTGGAAAACCACTTCCAGGTTTTTGGAATCCGATACGGGAGATCGAGCAATTTCAGTTTTAAGTAGGAAAAGTTCTTTTACCAGAATGAAGTTCAGTGTATTAATTTCTTAAAGCTAAAAAATATAAATAATCGCCTGAAATGACATCAAAAACAATTTCCCAAAGGAAGTCGGAAAAATAAATTTCAAACTCAAATAAATTTTGCAAACACAGGTAAAATTTCATTTGACCAGTACTTTCAAGTGTTTCATATGAACTTCAAACTTTGTTTTCAACATTTGCTGCTGTTAGAAACGATTTCTTTTGAGAAAATATTTGAAACAGTGCAGCAGAAGTTTCCAATATGATGCAAATAATCGTGGTACAAGATTTTTCGCAGTTGTTACTTGAAATTCTGGTGAATTTCTACTCAGAGATCCGCGATTTTTATAACATATCAAACCATCACAATCTGCGTTATGACTTAACGAGTCACCATGGATTTCGTTTCTAATATTTGCTGCTTTATGACGCTTTTTTGCCCAAATACATCCTGTTCTTCCTGACTTCCTTATTTCATTTGTCAGTGTGATGATTAATTGGGAAACAACGCAACCAATTTGAAAAACATCAATTTCATTCCAACTTCCTACCAGCTGCTTCGAAAGTTTTAAGAAGGAATACACTAAAAGTTCGAGTGAAAAATTCGATGGAAAACTTCTTTGTACCAAATTAAAGTTCCGTGTGGAATACACTAAAAGTTCGAGTGAAAATTCAATGAAAACTTCTTTGTACCAAATTAAATTTCCGTGTCACGGTTTCAATATATTCTCAAATCATTTCTATCAACACCAAATGCCGAGATTAATATTAATATTAATATTAATTTTGGCATTTGGTGTTGATAGTGGGTAGGGACAAAACGTGGGGTAGGCGATGGCCTACCGGTGGTTAACTTCCCTAAAAACAAAAAAAATTAACCAAATGGAGATAAAAATACCAAAATAAACGCATGAAACCCTAATATAATGCCCAGGGATGCAAATTTCTCTTTTTCTCGTGGCGACCGGTGGGTTTGATTGACTGAATGACTGACTGACATTGACATGACCGCTGGCAAGGAGGAACGAAGAACCGATACTACAAATCTTCCCACAGTCATCATGGACTAAAGTGGCGGAGATGAGTCCGACCACACGTTTGTAAAAAAGTTCCAGTATAATCTATTTTCCTGAGTAATCTTTGGATTGCATGACAAATTAATCACTTCAAATCAAACAGTAAAGCTTGTCTTACCGTTCGAGATGTAAGCATCATATCCTATATTTTAAAAAATGCAATTTTGTTTGAGTTTGCTCGGTAATTTTCGGTCTCTTCTAAATCTGTCAAAATTTTATTCAAATTATGGGTCGCAGTTCCTGGAGTTTTAAACAAAATTTCGCGGTTTAACTAGCTTAAAAATGTACCAATATCGCTACCTATGAAAATACCGCTCGCGCTAATCAACCGAATGAGTTCTCACTATGCCGTGAGAAGCGAAGAGGCTAACTTTCTTTGAAGTTTGAATACATTTTAAATGTCTGAATTTATTAAGAAAAACCTTTCCTACAATAAAAATGCCTGTTATTATTCTATTATCTGTGTTTGTTTACACTACTGTCGGGGAGATATTTGTGCGTTCTGAAAAAATGGAATCGCCTTCAAAGCACGGAAAGAATGCGAGTGCGAAAAAAGAGTATGTTCCTCCAGCTATAAAATGATATTAATCTTTAAGATTCCAATGAATGTTTATATTCTTACTTTGGCTATGTCTGCATGCAATTGGCAAGAAATTAGTATGTGCGTTAATTACAAATATTTCCAGCTTGCCATGTAAGGCCTCAGCAATGAAAATATTAACTTGTTTAATTTGCCGTTTTGATGGCCGGAACTCATGGAGAGTAATTCCAAAGTGTTAATTGTGATTTTCCTTTTTCATATAAATAGTATTAATCGTGCACTTCCATTCAAAATTTCCTTTGTAAGTGGATGAGAGAAAATGAGTCCGGCGATTTCAGGCCTAGGCCATCAAAAAATTGAAATGGTTTCATGTTACGCTCGCAAAATAGTCTGCTTGCGGTAAGGGTCACTTAGACGCCCGAGCTTACACGAGTGTTTAGTCATCGCAAACGCAAAAGAGCGGTGTGGCAGTATGGCCGAGTTGTTTATTTATTTCATTTGATTTTTATCAATTTTTTTTTATTATTTCTTTTTTTAATTTATTAACCACCCGTAGGCCATGGCCTACCCCATGGCCTACCCCATGGCCTAGGCCATGGCCTACCCCACGTTTTGTCCCTACCCGTTGATAGTAATGATTTGAGAATATATTGAAACCGTGCCACGGAACCTTAAATATTAATATTA
>JAHPZR010019045.1:7500-11061 GCA_019787425.1 Platygyra sinensis | reverse complement strand
AAGACGATAACGCTGCTATTCTGGTCTCCCTAGTTTAAGTACAGGTTCATTAAAATTGATTTGGTTACCGAAGGCAAATTTGCTTTAATTTTAGTTGTGTGCTTCGTGGCGTAGTTGATCGCGTCAATAGAGAGTTTAAGAAAACCACGACGGCAACGGCAACGGGAACGTCGCTAACCAAAAGGTTTAATGAGCAGAACAATACCTGTGCACGTGCGTTATAAATCTTTGTATATTTCTTTGACGTCCTCTGCAAAAACAACAACGTGAAATGACCAAATTCTACGTTATCTGGAGAACGTGAACTACGACGGCTAATTTTTAAAATTCTTTTTCAAATTTATTACCGTGTCCCAGATTCAGTTTCGCGATAGCTTTGGCAGTGATAAATAATGTAAATGACTTTAGAGTATCCCGAGATTCGTAGGTAAAATATCGATTCATTTTTAATCGGCGTTTCTTCGGCGTCGCCGTAGTAGCTTCTAAAACTCCCTAATGTCAACCCCAGGGAGCCGCTCGCGCTAAAACTATGCTAAGTCATTAACATAATGCTAATTATTCCCTGAGGATTATGTTAATGAGTATATAAGGAGGAACACATGTTTACTGGTCACTCTACTCGAGGCCGCCGGACTTTTGGTTCTTGTTTGTGAGCCTCGCGCGTCAACTCAAACCTGGCTTCTGGAAGTGGACATCGAGCAGGTACCGATTCAGTCAGACCCTGGGCAGGTACAACAAGCTGTTAATCCACTACCAGACGCTTCTCCTGCTCTACAGGTCGCTGAAAATCCACCACCAGTTCCACCAGCTCAGGATGAACGTGCGGTGATAAATAACTTATGTTTCGGAACTGTTTACTGCGTAACAGGAGTATCACATTTACTTTTAGTCGCGTTCGGCTTTGTATTCGGTAGTTTCGTTTCATACAGTTTTCGTTAGCCTCTGTAGGCTTTAGCTGGTGTGGTTTTAACCGAGTTTATACGTTTTCTACTCCACTACTCTGGCTTTGCCACGCAGGAGATAATTATTTACATGCGTTTTTCCTTCGCAAACTGTACACGTGGTCCAGTCATTGGGTTTGTGGCTAGTTTTTGGGTTAGCTTTTGTGCTACTTTTAAGCCTCCATACTTTGGTATTTGTCTTCCCATAACATGGGTTGCTTTCGTATTTTTCGGCTCATGTTGGGTCGACTAGCTGTTTTATCGTTTTCTGCGGCCCACATCACTTCTATTTCTTGTAGCACTCACGTGTTTCAGGTTTATTCGGTTCAAGCGACGTCGGTTCGCTTTTTGGGCGGCTTCTTCTCGCGTTTGGTAACATGTATAGTTTTTTCCTATATATTGTTGTAGTTCTATATTCTTTTACTGATTCTAGGGCGTTTAAAGATCTATAATTTTCGAAATATTGTACTTTTCCTCAAACGCATACTACAAGTTGTAGATAATGCCGTGTTTTAACAAATCGTATTGTTATATTTCGAAAACGATCCACTCAGTCCGAGTTTTTAGACATTTTCTATTGTGGTCACGTGACATACCAAATATGGGCGTGGTTCGAAACATTTAAAGAAAACGTGAATCGAACAAACATGGTAAACTTTGATGCCCACTTCAGGAGCCAAAAAAATGGAGGTTTTGAGATTTTCTTAGCAACAGATTTGTAGTTAAGGTTCTCCCCCCTTAATGCCTGTGGGGCTGAATATACTGTTTGCATAATGCCTGTGTGGCTGAGAGGGTATACTGTTGTCTGATGCCAGTGGGGCTGAGTAAACTGTCTGTACTTTGCCTGTAAGGCTAAACGTGACAGTATTTTATGCCTTAGAAGCTGTAAATGTAGAACTGCCTGAGGGGCTATGAATGTACAGCACGTGTGGGATTTTGCATGATTTGGGTTTCCCGTGCCCCCGCTCTTCCGTGCCACGGGATAACCATTACGAGTAAAAGATAGAAATCCAAGGTAAAAAAAAAAAAAAGAAAAACCTACGCAAGGAATGAATACAACCTGCGTTAAAGCAGTCTCCTTTTTGGTTCTCTAGCTATTTGCGGGGTACGCCATACTACTATTATATTTGGTTTAATAAAGTTGTTGTTGTTGTTGTTAAGTTGTTGTTGTTGTCTTGATTGGGGTGAGTAACTCCTGTTGGTATACTGTATAGCTCGGTAACCACCAGTCGTCTCTAAGAGGCGAGTTGAAGTTGCTCTTTCCTGATCGAGAATCCTGGGGTATCCCCCATATTGCTTTGCGTGTTTGTTTGGGACAGAAGAGAAAATTTCAAGTGTCCAATAATGAGTCTCCATTACAAGATGGCAAATGGGTGCAATTCCGTGATCGTGCGTTAGAAATCAAGTCCAGACAATCTTCAGAGTGGGTGGATATCCACGGGGTTCCCGTTCAGAGGGATTGTCAACTTCAGTTTGTTGGAAAGATGTGATTTTAAATGTTATGTCCTTATTGTTAGGGGTTAGTATTTAAGTAAGTATTGGGAAAAGAAACTGTAATTAGTTCTGGTGGTTGTTAGGGATTAATCATCATACAACGTTATAAGGGACAGACCATTAGAAAAGTGATGGGGGGGGAGGGGAAAAAACCAAAAAAAAAAATCATGCAAGGGAAATTGCCAAGAAAAAAAATTCGTGCAAAGGAGAAGGTAAAGAAAAAAAATTCATGCAGAAGGAAGGTCCAGGTCCGGTTGCTATGGCGTGACGTCATTTATCTGTTAGGTTGCTGTCATCGCAAGAATTTTGCGGTTCTATTGTGGTTTGCGATAATTGCTTTCAATAAAAGAAACTGTGTACTATAAGTAACCTGGTAATTTTCAGATATGATCTGGCCGCATAATTTATTTTTTTATAATAAATTTTCACAACGCGGGATTATTGTTCGCTTACACATAATAGAGACTTCGACTTCCAATGAACCCGTCATCGGTCATTGAAAACGGGCACAAAACGAGACTTGCCTCCCGAATTAGAAGATATGGTGTTTCTCCTGATGCATTTGTGCGAAATTGATCCAGTTTTCGGTCGAATTTTCCTCGTGGCGCTTGTTTTCCTTTCGGGGGAAGAACAACAAAGAAGCTGCCCCTGGATATACGTTTGGATTTGTTGTTGCGGCAAACCATTAAACAGTTGTTGAAAACCAAACAAAACGAAAACCGCGATTGGCTTATACATGACTTCAATCACCTGAGAAAGACAGAGAGAACCAGAAAGTGTCTTCAGCTAGCGCTAGCCGTGACCAACCTCGTAGAGCATCGAATCAAGACAACAAGACGAAGGTACCAAGTTATATCATTATATTAATCTTTCATTTATATGATAATTAACTTACGCAGATTGTCATGCTTTTAGATAGTATGGGGACTAGACAGGTACTAAAAATCACCGTTTTCACTTGTGAGTTAGACCCTATACTGAGTCCATCGTACAATAGTTTTCTGAAAGACAATCATTTCGGATACATAGAAAATCCGTATAGGTACATATTATAAATGCTCTCTGGTTTGCCCACGCAAACGTCCACGTAGAATTGACGTTGCCGAGGGTTAGAGGATATTTTCGG
>JAHPZR010019045.1:0-2500 GCA_019787425.1 Platygyra sinensis | reverse complement strand
ATCTAAAATATGGTATAGTTGCCTATTTTTAACGGATTTTTACCCTAAAAAGGTCACCTATAATTTTCGGGAGCCTTTTTTCTGGCTGAAATTTTCGAAAAGGTAAGTTTTGATCCCTGTAATTTTCGGATCACTAGACTTTCAGCTAGGAAATCCGAACAGATGAAAAATTTTTAGGGGATAAAAATATGCTATATCTACCGTTTAAATACCAAAATACTTTCAACAATGCTATGTTTTAGTGGTTTTGAACTATATTCTCGTTGGGTGCCCCTGCCACAAGCGTAGCAAAAAATCCTCGGACGTCTGGTGGCCGAACGAGCAGATGCCTAAGCGGAAGCCCCAGTGGAGCTAGAAGCGGAACCGGGAACAGAAGACTTGAAGGACTTATTATATCCAGTTTGGCGACGGCTTCAAGGACTTTCACTGACGTACTCCTTGTTCGCCAAAAGAGCTACAAAATACGCCTTGAATGTTTCTTTGAGACAGGTAACTTCTCCCTAAGAGTACAGGCCATGGCATCAAAAATAGAAGCCTTCTCGTGCCCTGACAGTTTGGCAGCTGTAGCTAACTGCTCTACCATGGCCAAGGCGTCATATTTGTCGAAATCCTCCTCTCTTCTAAACCCGTATTGGGTAATTCTAGACAGGCGAGCTGGGACATCAGAGAGGCTGCCAGTATCCTCTCAGGTTTTAATCACCCTGAAAAAACCGAGGGGAGCGGGCGTGAATAAAAATATCTACAGGCTGCCAGCCTTCGAGTGGGAAAACGGCAAAACAAAACACAAAGGATAATCGCACAAGAGAAAAGACAAAGAAAAAAGGTGCAAAAGACGTGCAAGAACCCACCCAAGGGATGGCAGCCTGAGCGTCAGTAATCCGACTAGGGTATTAGAAACCCTTAAAAAGAAAACAATGCGAGAAAAAATTACATCATGACAAAACTCAAGTAGTTTAAGGCCTGGGTCAAAGGCTTTTACCGGTAAAAATAATTTAGAAGTTATATTTTTGAAAGTATAAATGGAAATGAAAACAGATTTACCACACAGTTAGGTTTTAACGTCCTGAACATTTTAGGTAGAATTGGTACTTCTGACAGGTCACGTGACGTTCAGCGGAAAATAGCCATTATTTGAGGAATTGGTTGAGGGTTTTAGTAATATCATGCCGCAAAAACGCCTTTTAGATACAGATCAATCATTTTCATCCTCTCACGTTTGGAATGACCGTCCTTCTTTCTCAGAAAAATTTTAAAGGGTGAAAGGTCGTCTTTTCGACAAATTTGACCTTTGATCATCTATATCTTCTGAAAACGAAATCAAGGAATATCATTCCAAACGTAGCAAGGTAGATAATTTCAATTTGCTTCGAAAATGCTCATTTATTAATCAATAGACCGAAAATTCGCCACCAATTCGCCGATTTACCAAAATTTAACAAAACGGTCACGTTACATGTCACGTGGTAAAGATAATACGTTAAGGGATGGCGGGTCGCCGAGTTTTATCATCAGGGAAAAGTTCAGCTTGGTAAAACAAATATAACAAGAGATACAGCTGTCCAACCATATTTCTACTCCGCATTTGTGACCCAGGCGTCAAGAGAATAGCACTGGACAAAGGCAAAATAATGCACGGCAAAGTTGGCAAAACAAAAAAACTTTCGAAAACAATAAAGACAAATAAGAAACACAGAAGCTAAAATAAAGGGGAGAGGAAAGAACTACACAAAACCATTTTTGCGAGGCGAAGGAAGATCGTGCAAAACAACTAATAAGGTACGCAAGGTAATGGGAAGACAGCGAGAAGAGTACTAAACAAAAAACCCGTTCAGAGGCAAAATACTCGAAACACAAGATAGCGGAAAGGATCAAATAAATCAACAAAGAATAGGGAAAGGAGTGAATGCACCGCGCAAACCCGAAGCGTGCAAATCGAAATACGCGAAAGAAAAAAAAAAGCCATAAACTACAAAGATCGGATAAGCGCACAAAAACCCAAAGGGGCGAAGGAAAGACAGCACTGCGCAATATCATGGCTTGCGAGGCGAAGCACACCGATAACAAACAAATATGTGCAAAAGGGGAAGGGAACTGTAGAGAGAAGCACTACACAAACCCGAAGTTTGCGAGGCGAAGCACACTCACATGACAAATAAAACGTGTGCAAACGGGAAGGGAACGGAATAAAGAAGCACTGCACAAACACGGTATTTGCGAGGCGAAGCACACTCACATAACAAAAAACGTGTGCAAGGGAGGGGGGAGCCGAAGAAAGAAGCACTTCACAAACGCGGTGTTTGCGAGGAGAAGCACACTCACATAACAAATAAAACGTGTGCAAGGGAGAGGGGAGCGAAGGGAAAAGCACTACACGAACCCGGTGTTTGCGAGGAGAAGCACACGCAAATCACAAATAAAACGTGTGCAAGGGAGAAGGGAGCCGAAGAGAAAAGCACTACAGAACTAAAACTTGGAGAAGTGTGTTAATTCTTTATCTCCT
>JAHPZR010019041.1:0-22930 GCA_019787425.1 Platygyra sinensis | reverse complement strand
AGGAAACAACTGAAAAACTATTATGTTCCGCTGGTTTTAAGTAATTCCTTAAGCGGCCTTCACACGGCAAACTTAAGTTGGCAAACTCGTGTTGGAAAACTTCAAAAAGTGGCAAAACTCGTTCCTTCACACGTCAACCTGGTGTCAAATAAGAAACACTGTAAATTTGCAACATGACCGCTTTTTTAGTGCAGTCGCACTCACCTACAACGGTGAAACAGACGAAAAAAAGAGAAGAAACAGAAAGCGGTGGAGAAATGGAAAGTTCTGGACGAAACCAAGTCTGTCCGCGCGCTCCTCTGTTTTGTTTTGTTTTGTTTGTTTTTAGTATCTTTGTAGGCTATGGATGAAACGTCCCGAACAGCAGGACAATTGTGAACCGCTTTCCTATTAAATTTAAATAGTGCTGACTCGCGTCCCCCATTTTGTGAAGTGTCACGCAAATAAATCACGTGGATAGAGCTCGTTTTGATTGGTTGACAATTACCAACACATGTTGGCCAACCGTTCACACGTCAGATACGAGTTTACCAACACGAAAAAGTTGGCGAAAAAGTTGGCGAGAATAGAGGCAAGTTCTATTTGCCACCAACAGTTTGCGAACTTGTTTGCCGACTGTTTTTGTGCTGTTCACACACATCAATTTGAGTTTGCCAACACGAGTTTGCCAACTTTAGTTGGCAGTGTGAAGGCCGCTTTAGTATTGCATTGCGCATCCCTTCTGCGCACGATTTTCACGCCTTTAGCGCGCGCACATGAGCGCGTGCACGAAGAAAACGTAAGAGATTTCCCTCAAACTAACCTCGATAGCGAAATAATCCTTTTCTCTTAAACGAGCACGGTGACTCCCGATTTTTTTTTTTTTTCAGGTATTTGCCCAGAACAGTCTAATAAAGAACATATTTGAAGAAGAAAAAAGTTTGATAGTGGAACACGATTTTTTTTTTTTGGAAAATAGTTCCCAACAGGGTGTATTTTGGCCAAGGCGAGGTATTCAAGCTAACCACGAAACTGTCCGAAAAAGTGCAATATTCCCGCAACCAAGCAATCAAAAACAGCTTAAATGAAGCAATACTGCTTATGTCAATAACTGAAGCTTGGCTTTCCAGACAAAACTTTGCGTCTTCCAAGTAATGAAAACTTATTCTGTGTGAAGGTGATTCGAACTTTTTACGCGCAACCAGTAAAAATACCCCATTTTAAGAGCCCGCTGACGCGTAAACAAGCACGGTGACCGGCGTCGATAAAACCTGGACCGGACCGCTGACCGGACCGCGGACCGGACCACGGACCGGACCACGGACCGGACCACGGACCGGACCACGGACCGGACCATGGACCGGACCATGGACCGGATCACGGATCGGATCACAAAAGAAAAAAACAATTTTAAAAAAATTAAATCGGTTATAAGATAATAAAAAAATAACATAAAAGTGGAAAACTAAAATATATTGTTATATGAAAAAGAAATGTTGCTTTACAAGCCAAAATAAAGTTCGCGAGACATAATGGAGCCCAGTCCCCTCTGAAAGTTGTTTTGCTGAGCGACTTTCATGGAAGAGTTTTGTAAAGTGCGCGTAACCATCATCGGCAAGTAAGCAATCGAGAAGTAAGCATAAGTTCAGAAGACAATTTTTATTTCTTTTATATTATTATTTTATTTAGGCAAGCCATATATATTATCTCATTTGCTACTTTAACTTGGTTTATTATCATTTTACCACGCGCAAATGAAGAGGGGAAAAATGCTCGAGGTGAGGAGTGAGATTTTGATATATGATCGCCTACTGTCAACTGCACGAGGGCCATTTATGTAGTCTATGTCGTAGACATTAATAGCGGAGCTCCGGCGGCCGAAGGCCGCCAAGCGGAGCCCCATACCCATAAAAGGAAACTGAAGGAAACCCACGAATTGATTTTCTCATGTGTATTATGGCTAGCGGTATTGTTCGTGGGCGCGCACGACGACGAAGACCACGACGACGGAATCGCGCAACATAGCCGCCATCCTTGCATACGGTCGGCGCGCGGGAAATTTGCATTGACCAATCAGGATTCAACAGGCGGGAAAAACTTTACTGTCCTGACGTCAATTTAAGTTTACAGGAAAGGCATTTTAAAAAGCCAGGCAACTTTTTTCGCTGGAGAGAGCAGTAAATATTCACGAAAAGGAATTTACAATTGTCAAAACCCTATCAGTTCTTAAAATGTGAAAAATATGAAGAAGTTTGTGTCTCCAAGCTTCTAATTTGGCGCCAAATCTGAGTCGCCGGTGTCCAGCATGGCAACTCGCTCATAGATTGTCGAGTGTCGCCAGGTAGGGTGATAGTTGTCTTATTTTGAACAAAATATCACGTTTCTCGTCAAACTAAACCCGAAATTCTCGAGTTAACTATTAGAAGAAGCCAAAGCAACTTTAGCATTGTCTCTATTTTTAAATTTGTTACCTGCGAAGAAAAAGGCTATTATCGTGTCGTTTCCGTAGGACAGCTTAGTTTTGACTGCCGCTCGTATTGCGGGCTCAGCTGCCGTATGCAAGGATACTCCAAATAATAGGTTGACAGAGACATGCAGCCTTGATTTACCGTGTACTTCTTTGATATTGAACTTCCATGTTATGATCCATTGACATCTGTCAAAACAAGGTATCCCCTGACCAGTATCACGTGACCATATCGCGGGCTCAAGTATACAACTCATCGAGATCACGTGTTTTTTCGCTGACCAAATACTGGTTTTTGATTTGATAGCGGGCTCAAGTCAGATTAACTTGTAGAAACCGGCCAGGATTGTTTGGAAGCCGGTTAATGCAAGCCCAGGATTAAAATTTATTCAAATTATAGCTCCTTCCTCTATACAAATGTTTTTTGCGACTATGAAACTCACAACAGAAAGCCAAACAATAAACAGAAAACATCACCGTAAAGTTACAAAACACAAATCAAAATTCTACCTTTTTCTGAGTTAAATTAATCGGGCACTGAACAACCCGGCCAAGGAGTTACGCTTAAAAGCTGGCCTAAATCTATATATTACTAGTTTCTTCGATGAACTTGTTAATTTCTTCTTTACCTGAAGCTGATTCGTTATACGCTAAGTAATTTATATTCCACAAGCATATTGAACTAACGAGCAAAGTGATTACACAAGGTTGTGCAGATCAGTCTAAATCTTAAATCATCGTGTATCTTTAATATTCTAATGGTCTAAAAATAATCCTTATAATTTGGCAAAACACATGCCAGAGCGTCAATAGCATCTTTCAGGATATTCTTTTTTCGTTTCGTTAAAAGACTTCATTTGGTTTATACCAAGCTTACTTTATTTCCAAATTGAAATCACTAATTTTGTACCAGAGAAGATCAGTATTAAATTCCAACAGAAAAATTAGATTGCAGCAGTTGCACGTGGAAGATCAGAGGCGCTTTGCGGATGTCGGACGTTTTTGGGAAAATATTTTATTTAATTTTTTTTTTCTTAAATGCAATTTTACCTGTTTATAAGTATGCTTCTTTATTTGTCAATCTATATTTTTGTATATTACAATATATATAAAGCGCTGAAAATTTTACAAGATTCTAGTTTGAACTTCATCAATCAAATTGGGAGAACTCTAGGACGCGCAGTTGACAAGTTGTGAACGGTTCAAGGGTTAATTCACACGGGCAGTTTATTTTTGGAAAGCAACTGAGCTTGAGTTTGTTTCGAGGCAACACGGCTTTCCAGGGAAACGGAGGGTTTTATTTCTCTAGAGATAGTCAAAACTGGACTGTTCTTTACTTTTTTCCTCGAAGTGAACTACTAACTACGAAAATCGCGAGTTAAATATACGATTTGGAATGAATGGAATATACGCGATATGAACAGTCCACCTCAGGCGGTGTGAAGTTTTTAATAATTATTATTGTTATTGTTTTAAACTACTATTTCTAGTTTATTCATATGTTTAATCATCCCTTTAATGCATTTTTAATTGTCTTTATTTCTATTTTCCTATAATCCGCACTCCACACCCCGCACCCCGCACTCCTCGTTTTCAGGACAGCCGAAAAGTTTTTTATCTTTGCCAGCGAAAAAACACAGAAATGCAAAAGCGTGACCGGAAAAGAAAACTTTTAGGGGCGATTCATCACAAACCCATATGCTGACCGTTTAACCAGTGGTTCCCCTTACACTCTCTAGCTTTACTTATAAATACTGTATTGATTCAATCTGCTTTCATTTCACTTCTTGGAAGCGTTCAGGAAGAACTCAGAGGGCCGGCCAAATTCTTGAAAGAGGCTGACGAGGTTAATTATAAATCCGAATTTCTAACATAGGGGATATCACGGAGAACCATAAGCCTGAGTTTCGCCTTAAGCGCCCATTTTCCTGAATAGGTATACGTATTTCCCGTGTTAGAAAAAGGGCGAATTGAAAACGCTATTTCAAAGTTTGAACACAGGTTCATATTAAAGCGGAACCGTAAGTCGGCGATTTATAAAAAAGAAATAGCAAGGTTTCGATTTCGATATGGTCCGTATGCATATTAAACTAAGCCTATATGCCACTACCGTGGATAACAAGAAACGCATAAACGTCCTTTACATTCAAATATTTCCCGCCCACCTCGGGCGTTTTTGTTACCTCGTCTATGTTTTAGGGAGCTTCCAGGGAGGGGTATACCGCTCACACTATGACCGTTTATGAATTCTGAATGGTTTTCTCACGTATTAAAACTCAAATCTAGTCGATACAACTGTTGTGATCAGTGAAATTGTCACCGCCTCCTATGCTGGGTTAACACGATTTTTTTACTAAATGATCATCCCTTAGTTCGTGCGGCATGGAAAAGATATTTGGACGTACAGTACAATATAAATAAGTCCTGGGACGAGGTTGCACCCGAGATTAAATGGCATAACGGGGAAACCCTAGCCATCCCGCTCCCGGTCTCAATAAGGTTATGATTACTTTTGATTAGCTCAAAGGTAGCATCACTTCACCCCTCTCCCACCACCAGGACCTAACCTTGTAAGAACTAGGATATAATAGCAAGCGAATGTAGGCACTCAATTATAGCAAGAACGTTTTTTTGCATCTGTAGGCTGGGGAATTTGAGGTTGTAGATTTGACAGAAAGTCCAGTCAAGACTTGCATGGATGAAATGTATGGAAAAATATCTAGTTCAAGTGAAAGCGACTCTGAAAGCAAAGATCGGTTGAGGGCTGGAGGCCATCCCCTCTACTTCAACAACGACAGACTTAAACAGTGATAAATACACCTACACCACGGACGAAATTGTGATGATACTCTGAAGTGCAATGGAAGACCAGTTTAAGTGTAGAAAACCTCCGAAGAAATTTCAACAGAATGCTGTCTTTTTGATTGATCTGCGTAACACGAGCCTTGAAGATCTTCGAGCTGATGGGCTGCCTCAATATGACAGATATGGAGGTAAGCGCACCCTGACAGTCGAGGTAGACGACGCTGATGCTGACGATATAAAGCTGGTGGTTACAAGACGAGCGAAGGACAATCTGAAGAGCAACAACGAGTATCATTTGGAAAGGTTATATCACAGTTGGAGTGTTGGAAGCGGGGAAAATAAATTCCATAGAAGGATAATGCACATTAGTGATCGAAGAAATGACATTCTTAACAATATGGCTTTTGTGCAAGCCTCGACAAAACAGAAAAAAGGGGCGTGCACCTGGTTATACACTTACAAAGGCTTCCGTTATCCGGAAAATTGACACTTATTTGTCCTCTATGGGTCCTAAAGAAGCAGTTTTCCAGGCAACGAGAGACGCCGGTGGTGTCATGCAAGTGGACTCTTTGAGTGACCTTCCACGCGGTCAACGTCAGAGTTATTACCGAAATCAGGTAAAGAAGGCGCCTCTACCAGCCTATCTTCAAGGAAAGGAAAAAGATGATGAGCTACTAGAGGTTCTGTTAAAGATGAAAAGCGAAGAGGAACCTCTCTTTCGAAAGGTTTCTCTGAAAAAGGAAAACCTCACCATCGTTCTTGCATCAGAAGACCATGTTAGCAGAGTTGGCAAAGTACAGCACATCAGAACTGGACTTCTCCATTGTTCAACTAGATCCCACATTCAATCTGGGACCATACGAATGTACACCGATTTCTTACAGAAACCTGTTGCTAAAAAGCAAGAGAAGTGGTACATCTCCAGTAAGGCTTAGTCCCGTTTTGATTCACTATCAAAAAGACGAAAAAAACTTTTTGAGACTTCCTCCAGACAGTCGTTGATGCAAAACCGAAGCTCAAGGAAATTCTGTCTTGTGGCACGGATACGGAGACAGCGTTGATCAACGCAATCCAAAGCGTTCTTCCAAAGGTGGACGAAAGAAGTGTGAGGTGTTTGAAACATCTCCAGGATAACATGAAATCTGCCCTTGGCTCGTCTGGCGTAGCAGGAAGACAGCGAGACTACATTGATGACGTATTCGGCAGTGTTGACAAGGACGGCATTTACGTGGCGGGTCTCCTTGATGCAGAGTCTCCCAAAAGCTCCTTATGCAAACATCCCTCTTTTGAGACAGCTCAGTCTTCCGTCTTTAATGGAACTTAAAGTTTGTATTTAGTGAACGAAGCTCAAGTGTCAAACATCCGTACGTTTCTAGCTTTATTTAACCAAAAATAAGAAAAAAAAAACACTTTTCTGCTGTAGAAAAACCGCCGTAAAGTTATTGGAATTAATAACATAATTCTTCGCCAAATTCACATTTTTGCAACGAAAAATTTTACGACTTTCTCTTAAACCAGGCTCATATTTATTGTATACATACGTTAATATGGCACAAAAAGTCAGAAATGAAATGGCCTTTTTAATCAGCTGCAGCTAGATATATTGTTTTCCAAAAAGTTGTTTTCGGTTAAGCAAAAAAATGTACGAGTGATGAACAAAAATGTCTAGTTTTTTCCCCCAAACCAACATTTTTTGATAGTTGTCTACGACAGCCAAGTTTCACCTGTTAAAGTAGACGTAGTTATACCACTGTAGACATGCCTGAAGTCCTCAAGCCGTTCAAATTGGAGATGGTGGAGGATCGAAGATCGAGGTAAGGCACCCTAAGACTGAGCAAAATCAACCCAATTGACGTTCGATAGTAGTGTGAATTCGAATGCAATTGCCACGCAGATTCAATATAAAGCAGGAGGATGTGAGCGCGCTCGGTGAGTTGGTGAAGGAAGGGATCGGCTGCCGAGCTCAAGCGTGGTCTTCCAAATCATATGCTTGCTGGCTGTTCACGGAATTAGGGATGGTGGGTGCTAAAGAGATCCAAGTGAGCCACCTAGATGAGCCACCTACTCTACTCTTCTCTACTCTACTCTACTCTACTCTACTCTACTCTACTCTACTCTACTCTACTCTACTCTACTCTACTCTACTCTACTCTACTCTACTCTACTCTACTCTACTCTACTCTACTCTACTCTACTCTACTCTACTCTACTCTACTCTACTCTACTCTACTCTACTCTACTCTACTCTACTCTACTCTACTCTACTCTACTCTACTCTACTCTACTCTACTCTACTCTACTCTACTCTACTCTACTCTACTCTACTCTACTCTACTCTACTCTACTCTACTCTACTCTACTCTACTCTACTCTACTCTACTCTACTCTACTCTACTCTACTCTACTCTACTCTACTCTACTCTACTCTACTCTACTCTACTCTACTCTACTCTACTCTACTCTACTCTACTCTACTCTACTCTACTCTACTCTACTCTACTCTACTCTACTCTACTCTACTCTACTCTACTCTACTCTACTCTACTCTACTCTACTCTACTCTACTCTACTCTACTCTACTCTACTCTACGCTACTCTACTCAACTCTACTTAGCTCTGCTCTGCTTTATTCCCCTCTTTACTCTGCTCTGCTCTGCTCTACTCTAACTGCTGAATTAACACAGCCCGCCACTTGAAATTTCTCTTAGTTTTTTTTAGTTTTTTTAGTTTTAACTCTTTTGTATTCATGACCGCAATTAATAATAATAATAACTTTATTTATCCTGTTAAAATAATTGACCGGTTAGTCAGTCAACAAAGGTTGATAGACTTGTGTTAATTAATCGGTGACCAGCACACAAGAATATATAAAATATTGACATGCAAGACAGCAGTTTACAAATAATATCGGGAATACAAAAATTAACTAATCATTGTGCTTACAAATATGATTTGCTCTATTCATGTTCATCAAGTAAGTAAATGTTTTGACTTTAAACTGCGCAAGTGTTCTTAGCTCACGTATCTCTTTTGGAACGTTTGTTCCTGGCACTAGCAGCCGAGAACTTAAACGGAGTCTGACCACATTTGGTCTTAACTAGTGGCAAATCTACTAGTGTCGGGTCTCTAAGAGATCGACAATGTCTTTGAGATCATTCATCTAGGTAGCCGATCAATTGCTTAGGGCAGTTAAATGTACTAAATAATCTTATATACGTACTGTAACTTGCTAAAAAGGCGTCTACTATGAAGTGATAATAAACAGTTAAGCGCGCATCTTTTCAGTTCACGTCTTCCGGTCAGCATGTAATATTATTCGCATTGCCCGATTTTGTACGCGTTCTATGCATTGGGCGTTCTCCTTGCTGCATTCACCCCATACGACGCATCCATAATCAAGCAAAGGTAGCACAGTCTGTTTGTAGATTCTGAGCATAAGATCTCGACTAAGAAAAAAACAAATTCTGTTCAGCAGTTTCAATTTGGGGTATACCCTGGATTGTATGTAGGTTACATGTTTGTTCCGTGTCAGAACGTGGTCGATGTAAATTCCTATGTACTTAAAATAATCTGATTCTTGGAAATATTCTGATCCTAATTGCTTTTCACAGGAGTCTTTGCTACATCCGCCATCCAAGCTCTTGCTTCGCAGTCTTGCAAAAACTGTTCTCTGCGCTGGTCTGTTTTCAGAACCTCTCGCTATTACCTACTGGATGTCTGTAGTGAATGAACATTGGAATATTTGTCACTACGCATTAGTTGCACATGTTATAACAGGACATATTCTGGGTGGCGCGTCTCTGTTTACGCTGACTACAATTAGCGTGGACAGACTTCTCGCCCTGTTGCTGGGGCTGAGATACAGACAAGTTGTAACTTTAAAGCGAACCTGGGTAGCCGTTTGTACCCTTTGGGTTGTTTCCACTGCCTCAGTTTCAGAAACGTGGTTTTGGAATTCCCGCATAATCTTATGGCATGGCTTCATAGCTATATTGCTTTGTCAAGTAACGGCAATATTCTCTTATACAAAGATTTTCATTACCCTCCGTCATCAACAAACTCAACTACAAAGACCATGCTCAAATACCAAACCAAGCAAACCAGCTGAACATATCGCGATACGAAAAGGCAGTGTCCAGTGCAATATGGCTGCAACTGACGCTGGTCGCTTGTTATCTACCCTATTGTATAGTGGCGGTTTTGTAGACTCAAAATGGACTATCTCAATCAATTGTTAACTCTTGGAACTATGCAAACACTTTAGTTATGTTAAACTCGTCATTAAATCCTATTCTTTATTGTTGGAAGCTAGAGAATGTCAGGCAAGAAGTGAAGAACACAATCAGGCGAGTGCTTTACCACTGTTTTTCGAGGTAGCTCCTTTTAACTTCCGATGAAAATATAAAAATTTAATGATTGAGATAGAAAGATTCTTACAAGGTTGTCTTGGCCTAAAAGTGTTTCTCGCACATTTTAATTTATCACTATTGTTTGGTTGTGGCCGGAGTATGGTTACCGTCAATAACATTCTTTCATTGTTGAAACTAAAGAAAAATGTCTCGAATGAAGACTTACATAAGACTGTAAATAAAAAGAAAAAACAATAACTTTAATTTTTTTTAGCGTAGACGACATCACACAAAATTCAAATACATTTAAATTAAGATTAGTGCATGTTTCCTTTAAACGCAGTCAGAAAGCAAAACCATCTTCTAAGCTGGACGAGCAATTCTGATACAAAATGAATACTTTCCGATGCCATTGAGACACGACAAACGATAAGCACTCTAAACTTGATTTTTACAGTAATCGCCTCAGCTTTAGTCTATTCTCGTCTCTTCCATTATTCGTTGTTTTCTTGAAGCCTCTGGAGTTTTTAAATTCTCATTGATTCAAAAATGGTGCATCTTTTTGCTGCTGCTGGAGAAAACTGAATGAGCTTATTACTGGCTTACCAAATTAAAATCAATAGACGAAATGTGTAGAGAAAGCCTGTTTCATGATGGTTTTCCCCTACATCGTCAAGTACAAATGCTCGCCGTGTTTTATCACTTCTGACATGCAATACACGTCTTTGCTTTATGTCTGTTTATAGAATTAAATTACCAATTGTTAAGTCGTTCGAGATAAGAATGGCAAGCGATTTTTGTTAACATCTTACGACTTGCATAAAAAACAAACACAAAAGTTCCTGATGTAAACATCTCTCTTTTACGACAGCTCAGTCTTCCGTCTTCAATAGAAATTAAAATGTGTAGTGAACGAAGCTCAAGTGTTAGACATCCGTAAGTCTGTATATTTATTTGACGCAAAAAGGGAGGAAAAAAAAAACTTTGTGCTATAGAAAAATGACCATAAAGCTGCTTTAATTTCTTCGGCAAATTTAAACTTTTATATACCAAATTATTCTACCACTTTCTCGTATGGAAGGCTCATATTTTATTGTGTACATATGTTAATACGACGCGGGAAGTCAGAAAATTAATAATACGACTTTTTTAATCAGCTAGCTATTGTTGTGAAAAAGGTTGTTTTAGGTTTATCAACAAAATGTACGAGTGATGAAAAAAAAAGTCTAGTTTTGCCCCCAAACCCAATTTTTTTAGAGTTGTCTAAGACAGCCAAGTTTCACCTATTAAAGTAGATGTAGCTATACCACTGTTGTTATATAAACGGTAGAGGAGATGTCTAAAGTCCTCAAGCTGTTCAAACAGGAGATGTCGGGGGATCGATTATCGAAGTAAGGCACCTTCGACTGAGTAATATCAACCAATTGACGTTCAATAGTGTGAATTCGAATACAACTGCCATGCGGATTTAATATAATTAAAGCAAGTGAATGTGAGCGAGCTTGATGAGTCGGTGAAGGAAGGGATCTCCTTCTGCGCTCGTGCATTGTCTTCCTAATCGTTCTACGTGCTTGCTGGTTGTTCACTGAATTAGGCATGTTGGGTGCTAAAGAGATCCTAGTAAGCCACCTAGATCTGGGGAGGATCGACCCATTTGGATTATCAGTAAATGTAAATTGAAATGAAAGCGGATGTTCGGTTTTTTATTTTCTTTGCATCATTTCCTAGACGTATATTCATTTATAATTCATCTCTGGGGTATTAGGAGCGGGTTAAATAACAGCGTTTTTTAACCAATTATAAAAACACTTTTGAGCTGTACAAAAACGTCCATAAAGCTATTGGAAATTATAACATAAACATATCTTTTTTCGCAAATGAAAACATTCTTATAACGAGATATTTACGACTTTCTCTTTAGCAAGGCTCATATTTCATTGCATACATGTCAATATGTCGAAGGAAGTTGGCTATTCTTTTCGAAAAAGTTGTTTTAGGTTTAGCAACAAAATGTAGGAGTGATGAAGAAAAATAATTTGATAATATCAACTGGGTTGAAAATGTAAATTAGCCATCGTAAAAAAAAATGAGAGCTGTTTAAGACAGCCAAGTTTTACCTATTAAAGTAGATCGATGTAGCTATGCGACTGTTGTATTGTTATATATAAGGGCATAGGACATGTCTGAAGTCGTCAAGCCGTTTGAATAGGAGATGTTGGGGAATCGAAGATCGAAGTAAGGCACCTTCGACTGTGTAAAATCAACCCAATTGACGTTTGATAGTGTGAATTCGAATACAATTGCCATGCACATTCAATATAAAGCAGGTGGATGTGAGCGAGCTCGGTGAGTCGGTGAATGAAGGGATCGGCTGCCACGCTCGAGCGTGATCTTCCTAATCGTTATACGTGCTTGCTTTGCTGGGTGTTTACTGAATTAGGGATGGTGGATGGTAAAGAGATCAAAGTGAGCCACCTAGATCTGGAGATGATCAACGCATTTGGATTATCATTAAATGTAAATTGAAATGGAAGCAGACGTTCAGTTTTCTATTTTCTTTGCATTATTTTCTAGATGTGTATTCATTTATAATTCATCTCTGGGGTATTAGGAAGGGGTTAAATAGAAGCGTTTACCTCTTCAACCTGTCAATCATTCATCTATTAGACGTGTATGAGAAAGTAATAAGACGCTACAAAAAGCGTTTACATTGTTCGTTATAATTAGGCATTAACCGAGAAGTCGCCTTCAAGAAAAAAAGTTCGGCACTGGCGGTTAACTAATTTTTGTTTCGTTATTCGAAGCGTTTAATAAACTTGTTACAAAAAACTTGAAGATCGATATGGCAACAGCAAACTTAACTGGAGATGAAAAGCTGGGAACAGTTGCAAAACTATTATGTTCCGCTGGTTTAACTGCTGGACTACACAGCCACTTGAAGTTTCTCTCAGTTTTAAACTCTTTTCTATCCATGACCGCAATTCTTGGAAATATTCTGATCCTAATTGCTTTTCACAAGGAGCCTTCACTACATCCGCCATCCAAGCTCTTGCTTCGCAGTCTTGCAACAACTGATCTCTGCGCTGGTCTCTTTTCAGAACCTCTCACTATTACCTACTATGTGTCTGTAGTGAATGAACACTGGAATATTTGTCGCTACGCATTAGTTGCAACTTATATAATAGCATATATTCTGAGTGGTGCGTCTCTGTTTACACTGACTACAATTAGCGTGGACAGACTTCTCGCCCTGTTGCTGAGGCTGAGATACAGACAAGTTGTAACTTTAAAGCGAACCTGGGTACTCGTTTTTACCCTTTGGGTTGTTTCCACTGCCTTTTCAGCTACGTGGTTTTGGAATTTCCACATAACCTTATGGTATGGCTTCATAGCCACATTACTGTGTCTAGTAACGGCAATATTCTCTTATACAAAGATTTTCATTATCCTCCGTCATCAACAAAATCAACTACAAGACCATGCTCAAATGCCAAACCAAGCAAATCAGCTGAACATTTTGCGATACAAAAAGGCAGTGTACAGTGCAATATGGCTGACAGTGACGCTAGTCGCTTGTTATCTACCCCACTGTATAGTGTCGGCTTTATGGACTCAAATGGAGTCATCTCCAGCGTTTGTTATCTCTACGTGCTATGCAAGCACTTTAGTTTTATTAAACTCGTCATTAAATCCTATTCTTTATTGTTGGAAGCTAGAGGAGGTGAAGCAAGAAGTGAAGAACACAATAAGGCAAGTCCTTTGCCACTTTTCTTCGAGTTAGCTCTTTTTCACTTCCGATGAAAGGATGAAAATTTAATGATTTAGATAGGACTGAAGATTATCAAAAGGTTGTGTTAGATTATAAGTGATGCTTCCATATTTTAATTTATCAGTTGTTTTTTGCCTTTGCATGCCACAGTATGGTAACCGTTGGTAGCATTTTTTCATTGTTGTAACTAAAGCAAAATCAGTGTCTCGAATGAAGACTTACTAAGGCTGTAAATAAAAAGATAAAAACAACAAGTTGCGATTTTTCTTTGCGTAGACCACATTACATAAAACTCAAATACATTAACTTAAGATTAATGCATGTTTCCTTCGAAACGCAGTCAGAAAGCAGAGAGATCTTGTGAGATAAGTGAGTAATTCTGATATAAATATAAATACTTTTCGAATGGCGTTTAGTTACAACAAAAGATATACACTCTACCCTTGATTTTTACAGTTATCATCTCAGCTTTAGTCTATTCTCGTTTTCTCGTGACTTTTCGTCAGCTTTAGTCCCGAAATTCAAGTCATATTTCCCATACAAAAAAAAAAATAATAAACTAAGAAAGGGATGCTGGAGGGTAGGTAGGTCACAATAAAATGGTAGCTTATTATACCAAAATTATGACTCAAGTCTTTCGTGAGGCAGAGTGCTAAGGTTTCTTTGTTTTTGTTTGTTGTTCTGGAGTTTTCAAATTCTCATTGTTTCAAAAATGGCGCATATTTTATGCAGCTGCAGGGAAAACTGAATGAGTTTATTACTTGCTTACCAAAATTAAATTCGATAGACAAATTGTGGAGAACAAGCCCGTTTTATGGTTTTTCGGCCTACATCATCAAGTGAAAACACCCGTCGTGTTTTATCACCGGTTTATTATATGGCTAGCTCCGTGAGCGGGCAAGATGAACCAAATCGCGCGCTGTGATTGGCTACCCGAGCGGGCAAGATGGAGCCATCTTGCCCGCTCGGGACTACCCGCTGCATCCCGAAAGCAAAATTTCACCAAAAGCCATATAATAAATCCTTTATTGGCCAAGTTTGTTCGGTCAAGATGGCTGGATATTGGCTTCGTTCTTTTTTTTTTTTTTTGCGAGTTTATGGACCTCGACTTCATCTCGGTCCATAAACACGCAAAAAAAGAACTTGCCCAATATCCAGCCATCTTCCCTCACACTTGGTCAATAACCCATACGTAATACATGGCTTTTCTTTTTAAATAAAACTGAACTAATGTCTGATCTGTTTAGAGAATTAAATTACCAAGTGTTAAGTTTTTCGAGGTAAGCGTGGCAAACGATATTTGTTAACATCTGAAAACTTGCCTAAATATCATGAACACAAAGTTCCTGATGTAAACATCTCTCATTTAAGACAGCTCAGTCTTCCGTCTTTAATACAAATTAAAGTGTGTATTTAGTGAACGAAGCTCAGGTGTTAGACATGCGTACGTCTGCCGAGTGTAGCTTTATTTGACCTAACAAGAGGAAAGAAACTTTTGTGCTGTAGAGAAACGGCCATAAAGCTATTAGAATTAAAGCCCAACAGATATTTCTTCGGCAAATTTAAACACTTCTATAACGAAATATTTTACGACTTTCTCTTAAGCAGTGCTCATATTTTATTGTATACATATGTTAATATGGCGCGGAAAGTCAGAAATGAGACGACTTCCTCAATCAGCTAGCTGTTGTTTTCGAAAAAGTTGTTTTCGGTTTTAGCAACAAAATGTATAACTGATAAATAAAAATATCTAGTTTTTTCCCCCCAAACGCCAATTTTTTGTTGTCTAAAGTATATAAACGCTATATGACATGTCTGAAGTCTTCAGGCCGTTCAAACAGGATATGTTGGGGAATCAAAGATTGATGTAAGGCACTTTCGAATGAGTGAAAGCAACCCATTTGATGTTCGATAGTGTGAATTTGAATACAATTACCATGCAGATTCAATATAAAACAGGTGGGTGTGAGCTAGCTTGGTGAGTCAGTGAAGGAAGGGATCTGCTGCCGCGCTCGAGCGTGGTCTTCCCAATCGTTATACGTGCTTCCTGGCTGTTCACTGAATTAGAGTTGTTGGGTGCTAAAGAGATGAAAGTAAGCCACCTAGATCTGGAGAGGATCGGCCCATTTGGATTATCATTAAATGTAAATTGAAATGAAAGCAGATGTTGATTTTTTTATATATTTTCTTTGCATCATTTTCTAGATGTATATTCATTTGAAATTCATCTCTGAGGTATTAGGAAGGGGTTAAATAGAAGCGTTTACCTTTTCAACATGTCAATCATTTATCTATTGGACGTGTATGAGGACGTAATAAGGGGCTACAAAAAGCGTTTACATTGTTCGTTAGGAATTAACCGAGAAGCCGCTTTGCAGAAAAAAGTTTCGCCACTGGAAGTTAACCAGTTTTTGTCTCGTTATTTCAAGCGTTTTAAAAAACTTGTTACAAAAAAACCTATCTTGAAGATTGCAATGGAAACAGCAAACTTAACTGGAGATGGACAACAGAAAACAGTTGGACAACTATTATGTTCCGCTGCTTTAACTGCTGGACTACACAGCCACCTGAAATTTATCTCAGTTTTAAACTCTTTTCTACCCATGACCGCAATACTTTCCTTACAAACAGAATAAAATAAGATAGGGATGCTGTAGGTAGGTAGGTGACGATTAAATGGTAGCATATTTTATTATGCTGATATTATGACTCAAGTCTTCCGTGAGGCAGAGTGCTAAGGTTTCTTTGTTGTTTTCTTGGAACATCTGGAGTTTTTAAATTCTCATTGTTTGAAAAATGGTGCATATTTTTGCTGCTGCTGGGGAGGACTACATGCGTTTATCATTGGCTTACCAAAATTATAATCGAGAGATGAATTGTGTAAAAAAAGCCTGTTTTAAGGATTTTCGCCTACATCATCAAGTGCAGATGCTCGCCGTGTTTTATCAACCGTGTAATACACCGCTTTGTTTGTTAAATAGAACTGAACTTATGTCTGTTTAGAGAATTAAATTACCAAGTGTTAAGTCATTCGAGGTCAGCACGGCAAGCGAATTTGTTAACATCTAAAAACTTGCATAAAAAATGAACACAAAAGTTCCTGATGTAAACATCTCTTTTTTAAGACAGCTCATCCCTCCGTCTTTAAGAAAAATTAAAAAGTGTGTACTTAGTGAACGAAGCTCAGGTGTTAGACCAGCCTTGTTTGACCAAAAAAGAGACTAAATAAAATTTGTGCTGGTAGAAAAGCGGCCATAGAGCTATTGCAATTAAAAACATAAGCATATTACTTCGCCAAATTTAAACACTTTTATTTAACAAATGAAGAAGCCTAAGCCGTGTATTACACTGTCATAAAACACGACAGGCATTTGAGAACACGAGGGAAATGAGTTTATGAGGACGTAATAAAAGGCTATAAAAGGCGTTTACATTGTTCGTTGGGCATTAACCGAGAAGCCGCTTTGAGAAAAAAAAAGTTTCGGCACTGGTGAATAACTAATTTTTGTCTCGTTATTTCAAGCGTTTAACAAACTTGTTACAAAACACTTAAAGATCGATATGGCAACAGCAAACTTAACTGGAGATGGGAAGCTGGGAACAGTTGCAAAACTATTATGTTCCGCTGGTTTAACTGCTAGACTACACAGCAACATGAAATTTCTATGAGTTTGAAACTCTTTCCTATCTATGACCGCAATTCTTGGAAATATTCTGATCCTAATTGCTTTTCACAGGGAGTCTTCACTACATCCGCCTTCCAAGCTCCTGCTTCGCAGTCTTGCAACAACTGATCTCTGCGCCGGTCTGTTTTCAGAACCTCTCACTATTACCTACTGGATGTCTGTAGTGAATAATTATTGGAATATTTGTCGCTACGCATTAGTTGCATCTGCTATAACGGGATATATTCTGGGTAGTGCGTCTCTGTTTACACTGACTACAATTAGCGTGGACAGACTTCTCGCCCTGTTGCTGAGGCTGAGATACAGACAAGTTGTAACTTTAAAGCGAACCTTGGGAATCGCTTTTACAATTTGGGTTGTTTCCACTGCCTTTTCAGCTACGTGGTTTTGAAATTTCCACATAACCTTATGGTATGGCTTCATAGCTATATTACTGTGTCTAATAACGACAATATTTTCTTACACAAAGATTTTCATTACCCTCCGTCATCAACAAACTCAACTACAAGACCATGTTCAACAACTGAACCAATTAAATCAGCTAAATATACTGCGATACAAAGAGGCAGTGTCCAGTGTAATATGGCTGACACTGACGCTTGTCGCTTGTTTTCTACCCTACTGTTTAGTGGTGGCTTTAAAGACTCAGAAAGCTAGGACTATCTCCAACGATTTTTATTTCTTTGAGCTATGCAGAAACTTTAGTTATGTTAAACTCGTCATTAAATCCTATCCTTTATTGTTGGAAGCTAGAGGAGGTCAGGCAAGAAGTAAGGAACACAATCAGACAAATGCTTTGCCACTGTTTTTCGAGTTAGCTCTTTTTCACTTCCGATGACAAAATGCAGCTGCAGGGAAAACTGAATGAGTTTATTACTTGCTTACCAAAATTAAATTCGATAGACAAATTGTGGAGAAAAAGCCCGTTTTATGGTTTTCGGCCTACATCATCAAGTGAAAATACCCGTCGTGTTTTATCACCGGTTTATTATATGGCTAGCTCCGTGAGCGGGCAAGATGAACCAAATCGCGCGCTGTGATTGGCTACCCGAGCGGGCAAGATGGAGCCATCTTGCCCGCTCGGGACTACCCGCTGCATCCCGAAAGCAAAATTTCACCAAAAGCCATATAATAAATCCTTTATTGGCCAAGTTTGTTCGGTCAAGATGGCTGGATATTGGCCTCGTTCTTTTTTTTTTGCGAGTTTATGGACCTCGACTTCATCTCGGTCCATAAACACGCAAAAAAAGAACTTGCCCAATATCCAGCCATCTTGACCTCACACTTGGTCAATAACCCATACGTAATACCTGGCTTTTCTTTTTAAATAAAACTAAACTAATGTCTGATCTGTTTAGAGAATTAAATTACCAAGTGTTAAGTTTTTCGAGGTAAGCGTGGCAAACGATATTTGTTAACATCTGAAAACTTGCCTAAATATCATGAACACAAAAGTTCCTGATGTAAACATCTCTCATTTAAGACAGCTCAGTCTTCCGTCTTTAATACAAATTAAAGTGTGTATTTAGTGAACGAAGCTCAGGTGTTAGACATGCGTACGTCTGCCGAGTGTAGCTTTATTTGACCTAACAAGAGGAAAGAAACTTTTGTGCTGTAGAGAAACGGCCATAAAGCTATTAGAATTAAAAGCCTAAACAGATATTTCTTCGGCAAATTTAAACACTTCTATAATGAAATATTTTACGACTTTCTCTTAAGCAGTGCTCATATTTTATTGTATACATATGTTAATATGGCGCGGAAAGTCAGAAATGAGACGACTTCCTCAATCAGCTAGCTATTGTTTGCGAAAAAGTTGTTTTCGGTTTAGCAACAAAATGTATAACTGATAAATAAAAATATCTAGTTTTTCCCCCCAAACGCCAATTTTTTGTTGTCTAAAGTATATAAACGGTATAGGACATGTCTGACGTCTTCAGGCCGTTCAAACAGGATATGTTCGGGATACAAAGATTGATGTAAGGCACTTTCGAATGAGTGAAAGCAACCCATTTGATGTTCGATAGTGTGAATTTGAATACAATTACCATGCAGATTCAATATAAAACAGGTGGGTGTGAGCTAGCTTGGTGAGTCAGTGAAGGAAGGGATCTGCTGCCGCGCTCGAGCGTGGTCTTCCCAATCGTTATACGTGCTTCCTGGCTGTTCACTGAATTAGAGTTGTTGGGTGCTAAAGAGATGAAAGTAAGTCACCTAGATCTGGGGAGGATCGGCCCATTTGGATTATCATTAAATATAAATTGAAATGAAAGCAGATGTTGATTTTTTATATATTTTCTTTGCATTATTTTCTAGATGTATATTCATTTGAAATTCATCTCTGAGGTATTAGGAAGGGGTTAAATAGAAACGTTTACCTTTTCAACCTGTCAGTCATTTATCTATTGGACGTGTATGAGGACGTAATAAGGGGCTACAAAAAGCGTTTACATTGTTCGTTAGGAATTAACCGAGAAGCCGCTTTGCAGAAAAAAGTTTCGCCACTGGAAGTTAACCAATTTTTGTCTCGTTATTTCAAGCGTTTAAAAAACTTGTTACAAAAAAAACCTATCTTGAAGATTGTAATGGAAACAGCAAACTTAACTGGAGATGGACAACAGAAAACAGTTGAACAACTATTATGTTCCGCTGCTTTAACTGCTGGACTACACAGCCACCTGAAATTTATCTCAGTTTTAAACTGTTTTCTACCCATGACCGCAATACTTTCCATAAAAACAGAATAAAATAAGATAGGGATGCTGTAGGTAGGTAGGTGACGATTAAATGGTAGCATATTTTATTATGCTGATATTATGACTCAAGTCTTCCGTGAGGCAGAGTGCTAAGGTTTCTTTGTTGTTTTCATGGAACATCTGGAGTTTTTAAATTCTCATTGTTTGAAAAATGGTGCATATTTTTGCAGCTGCTGGGGAGGACTACATGAGTTTATCATTGGCTTACCAAAATTAAAATCGAGAGATGAATTGTGTAAAAAAAGCCTGTTTTAAGGATTTTCGCCTACATCATCAAGTGCAGATGCTCGCCGTGTTTTATCAACCGTGTAATACACCGCTTTGTTTGTTAAATAGAACTGAACTTATGTCTGTTTAGAGAATTAAATTACCAAGTGTTAAGTCATTCGAGGTCAGCACGGCAAGCGAATTTGTTAACATCTAAAAACTTGCATAAAAAATGAACACAAAAGTTCCTGATGTAAACATCTCTTTTTTAAGACAGCTCAGTCTTCCGTCTTTAAGAAAAATTAAAATGGGTGTATTTAGTGAACGAAGCTCAGGTGTTAGACCAGCCTTGTTTGACCAAAAAAGAGACTAAATAAAATTTGTGCTGGTAGAAAAGCGGCCATAGAGCTATTGCAATTAAAAACATAAGCATATTACTTCGCCAAATTTAAACACTTTTATTTAACAAATTAAGAAGCCTAAGCCGTGTATTACACTGTGATAAAACACGACAGGCATTTGAGAACACGAGGGAAATGAGTGTATGAGGACGTAATAAGAGGCTATAAAAGGCGTTTACATTGTTCGTTGGGCATTAACCGAGAAGCCGCTTTGAGAAAAAAAAGTTTCGGCACTGGTGAATAACTAATTTTTGTCTCGTTATTTCAAGCGTTTAACAAACTTGTTACAAAACACTTAAAGATCGATATGACAACAGCAAACTTAACTGGGGATGGGAAGCTGGGAACAGTTGCAAAACTATTATGTTCCGCTGGTTTAACTGCTAGACTACACAGCAACATGAAATTTCTCTGAGTTTTAAACTGTTTTCTATCTATGACCGCAATTCTTGGAAATATTCTGATCCTAATTGCTTTTCACAGGGAGTCTTCACTACATCCGCCTTCCAAGCTCCTGCTTCGCAGTCTTGCAACAACTGATCTCTGCGCCGGTCTGTTTTCAGAACCTCTCACTATTACCTACTGGATGTCTGTAGTGAATAATTATTGGAATATTTGTCGCTACGCATTAGTTGCATCTGCTATAACGGGATATATTCTGGGTAGTGCGTCTCTGTTTACACTGATTACAATTAGCGTGGACAGACTTCTCGCCCTGTTGCTGAGGCTGAGATACAGAGAAGTCGTAACTTTAAAGCGAACCTTGGGAATCGCTTTTACAATTTGGGTTGTTTCCACTGCCTTTTCAGCTACGTGGTTTTGGAATTTCCACATAACCTTATGGTATGGCTTCATAGCTATATTGCTGTGTCTAATAACGACAATATTTTCTTACACAAAGATTTTCATTATCCTCCGTCATCAACAAACTCAACTACAAGACCATGTTCAACAACTGAACCAATTAAATCAGCTAAATATACTGCGATACAAAGAGGCTTTAAAGGCTTTAAAGACTCAGAAAGCTAGGACTATCTCCAACGATTTTTATTTCTTTGAGCTATGCAGAAACTTTAGTTATGTTAAACTCGTCATTAAATCCCTAGGAGGTCAGGCAAGAAGTGAGGAACACAATCAGACAAATGCTTTGCCACTGTTTTTCGAGTTAGCTCTTTTCACTTCCGATGTCAAAATGTGAAAATTCAATGATTGAGATAAGAAAATTCTCAAAAGGTTGCCTTAGACTAAGTGTTGCTTGCAGTATGGTAACCGTTAGTAACGTTCTTTCGTTGTTGTAACTAAAGCAAAATGTCTCGAATGAAGACTTACATAAGGCTGTAAATAGAAAAGGAAAAAACAATAAATTTCAAATTTTTAGCGTAGAGCACTTTACACAGAATTCAAATACATGTAAATTAAGATTAGCGCATGTTTCATTTAAGAGCTGGCCTAAATAATTTTCAACTATGGTCATTTGGACGAGAAAAAATCAAATCCCTCAAACTTTCTCAGATGAATAGTCTAGATAATTGATTCACAAAAATGTAATTTTCAGTTCAATTCGATTCGTATTTTAGCGCTGGGGCCACCATATTGGTTTTGGCCCTCTGAGAGGGCTTTCAGCGGCCATTTTAAGGCACATTTTTAACACTTTGCCATACAAAGAAAACGACATAAATCCGGGTAAAAACACTTTTTTTCCAGGCAAGAAAATGTTACTTGTTACGTTGGGAGGCTGTTTTGGCAATTTAATCTTTATCTGATTTTTTAACAGAATTTTTAATTTCTTCCTTTTCGGACTACTCATGAAGCGCCGTAAAAAAGGCGAAATTTACAGTTAAATATCCCCAAAAGTATATCACTTGAGATCCCAAAACTACTTTCCACTTAAAGAGCAATGTCTCACCTGTAAAAATATGCAATAAAATTTTGGGGCAGTTAAAACTGTAATTTTTTGGAAGATGAAGTTTAAGCTCTGCTTTTGTCAATAAAGAGCTGTCGTCTAATTAGCATAATAACGTGAAAATAACGATTCACAAGAAAATACTGATATATTCCACTTACCTCGCGACATGTTGACAACTGGATGCTCCACGATTCCTCGTGTTATGTTATCAGTAGGTTTCACCCATATTTTCGATGATTAGTGTACGAAATCACTCCGAGACACCAGAACGGTTAAATGGCTTTCAACTCTCCGAAGCCCGCGTCATAAATATTATTTGTCTTTCGCTTCATAAGCCGCCGTTTACAAGAAGTTTAGCAATTTGCTGAGATCCTATCTGACCCAGAAGTCTATTAGCAGCCTTTGAAATCATCCTGTTAATCGAGGATTCTTATCAAGAACTCGTTTAACTCAGTTCTGTTTCGATTTCTTGTGCACCCGCCATTATTCCAGAGATTGCGTTACATTTGACCAATGGGTAGGGGTACTAAGGGTGGGTAGGATTGAAAAGTGGCTTGGAGCCACTTTACGCGTTTTAGTAAATAAACTTTGTCGGAAGGATTTGA
>JAHPZR010019040.1:0-10262 GCA_019787425.1 Platygyra sinensis | reverse complement strand
TCTCTTTTCTATTATACTATGAACACATCTCTTCTCTTAATAGTTCTGACTTGTGAATAACTATATGCAACATTACAAAAATCGGAGACTGACTAGAACACTTTCGCAGTGCTTCAGCTAGTTTCCAGAATCAAATCGCGCAGTTTTTTCTCTTCTAGTCATACAGATTATTCAACTGTAAATGTATGAGTGAATTAATTAATTATTATTATTGTTGTTGCTATTATTACTATTGTTGTTGTTAGTATTATTATTATTGAACTGTGGAAGTTGCTGTCTGTTTCATGGTCGTCTTTTTCTAGTTTCAAATTGTATACCGCACTCGATCAATACTCATTTCAGTTATTTCTGCAAATGTTTAATAAAATTATTTGTTTATTTGCGTCTGAAGATCACCAACTGCGGATTATTACGTACTTGCCTGTGCAACACCTGAAATAATTTTTGTGGCCCAAAGGTGGGACAAAATCCTTTGAGTTATCTGAGAAGGTGTTTAATAAAATGGTTTTCAATTGTCTATGTTCTAATTGCCCATAATTCATTCTGTTTGTCCCCCAATTTTTTCATAAACTATTGTTTTAAAATGCTCATGGGAGGTCTGTATATTCCCAAGAGCATTTCACAACAACAATTTATGCAAAATTTGCGGGGCAGGAAGAGTGAATTATGGGCAATTTGAAAATAGAGAATTGACCATTTTCCAGTTGTTTGCTCAGTGACCTGGCCTTTCGAAAGCAGCGAGGCTGAAGGTGACCTTGTTTCGATACAAACCTCACAGCTTTTGTTGTGTAAATTAGTTGTTCTAATGCTAACTAGTTGGAATTTACATGAAAAAAGCAGAGAGGTCTGTATCAAACTTTGAGGTCGCCTTCATCCTCGCTGGCATTCAAAAGCCAGGTCACCGGGAGTGTCAATATACTCATAGAAGGTGAAGAATACGTGGGAATATATGAAATTTCATATATTAAACTGCGGAGAATAATATGAAGATATGGTTGATCATCGCAGTTATGCACACAACTTAAGCAGTTATGAAATTAAAGCGGGCGTATTGCAAAAATTGCAAACTCACAAATTAAATGACCAGCTCCCAGATGTCTTGTGAAGAAGCCGACGCATACTTGATTTAAATGTTTTACAGTCTCTTGGGACGTCTCACTTCCCGCCCGTAACGCGTCATTTAAATCAAGTATGCGTTGGTTTAATGAGCCCGTACAACTTGATAGCTCAGTTGGTAGAGCACTGCACCGGTACCGCAGAGGTCATGGGTTCGAATCATGTTCAGGCCTGAATTTTTTCAAGCTTTACTTTCACATAACGGTGTGCATAAGGCTGATGATCAATCATATCTCTATAACAACTGCTTTGCAAAATAAATGACTGATTCTTTTTCTGTTCTAAAATTTTCGAACATAATCAGATTGCAAAAAGTTACCAAAGTGTTTTCCGTCCTAATTGATTAATTGATTCATTTTTAACTGAACTTTCTTTAAGTTCCCAAAACCCCAAATAAGAGTGACATAATTAAGGCCGCGGCATTTGGATAAAGACATTCCCTTGAATGCAGGGGGTAAGGTGATCTTTTAAAGTTTTCACAGTCTACAATTTAGTAACGATCAGTTCCATAGCGTTAGTATATAATAACAAGAGAAGTTTAATTTTGAACGTAATAGCCTTTTTCACGGTTAATCATACTCATTTGCATTACAATGAAATCTAGCGCGTATGTGAGGCAATTTCGGGCTATTTTGTAGTTTTAGCCCGAAATTGCCTCGTATCCACGTTGAATTCCATTGTAATGCAAATGAGAAAAACTAACCGTGAAAAGGGCTATTGAATTAACATTTTCAAACTTTTAGGCCAATACTCCAGCCTTAGCTTAACACCATCTCACAGGAATAAAATAATGTCATCGACGATTATTTTCAAACTGTAAATTTGGTACATTTTGTAAATCAAATCAGTACTGCTCATTATAGTATTTTAAAATACTTAGTATATAGGTTTATTTCATTTTAGCCGTTTATGTAAATATCATACAGAATTGTGATTTTTAAGTTATCGTAAATTATGTTGATTTCTTTTGTTATTTCTCTCTCGGAAAAATTACTTTTAATGTGTATAATAGCTACTCTAAAATTTGGGAAAAAATAAAGTTATGCAGGTATAAATCCAATGCTTTTTTGAATAATAAGCTCTGGTAATCTAAGTTTTTCAACAGCTTGTTATGGCACGAAGACCAAAATATTGAAAAATTCTTAATGGATGCTTCAAGGTATGATGAAACCTTTAAAATGGCAAGCCAAATCGACAAGTCCATGTTTAGTATTTGTTACAAAAAAAAAATGAGAGCATTTTTACAACACTGATGGTAATTTCAAGTTTAATTTATAGATCAGTTGTACATTTACTCACGGCAGCTGCTCATGTTAATTTTGTCGTTACTGAGATAGAAAAGAAAGCTATAGTCTTCTGTTTGATTATTTGCGGTTTTCATAGACTCCGGTGATTTTTCAGCGACAAAATATTTTCTTCAATAAAGTCATAACTGGTCCACGCATAGTAGGAACGCGCCAACAGTAAAGAAATGGATTGAGGGCAGAGTTTAGAAACACTATCGTGGTCCCTAGTTTCCACGCTATCGGGTTCTCGAGGCTGCTGGATCCCGTAATCCGCAGCACCCAAGCGATGGAAAAGGGTACGTAACACAGGAGCAAAAAATAATACACCATGAAGGTATTCACGGCGGTTTTTTTAAAGCGCGCCATGTTTAACTCATTTGTCGCTTGCGCAGCCTGTTCTTGTGCCCGAATCTCGTTTCTGTGTCGACGAACTATTCTATAGATGATTATGTGGATAATCGTGGATGTCCCAAGAAACACAATCATTACAGTCGCCACGACGAACAAAAATGCGCTAAATTTCCAAAGGAATAGACTCACACAAAAAATGCCTGCTAACCAGCACAATGTGATGAGGAAAAACACTCTAGGAAGGGTTACAATGCTGGTGTACCGCAGAGGATATTGAATCGCTATGTATCTGTCCACACTGATAAGGGTTACAAGACCAAATGAAACACCACAAACTAAAAACGCCAGAGTTAAATATGCTCTTTCCAGCGTGCAGTCGCCTCCTGATGGAAGTCCGTGAATTTTTAACAACTCCACGGCAATGAACAAGGGTTGGACGACAAAACCAACGGCTAGATCGGACACCGCGAGACCGCAGAGAAACACGATCGAAGGGTAACGAAGCGAGGGAGTTCTCCATACCGCAGATACAACCAAAATATTCGCTAAGATTGACACTATCACAAGAATGGTGTTCGCACTGCAGTTCAATACGGTGATCGATCGCGGAACGTTTTCGACATCAAACAAGTCGAAACCCTTACATAATTCCGTGTCTTGTGTCCAGTTTTGGCCGTCTGAACAATTTACCGAACAGTTTTCTGTCATATTGCAAGAAGTTGCTGGAAAAAAGTCGCTTAATTCAATGTTATCCGGCTGTACTGACAGGGAATATTAAGTAGCTGTATCAGCGTCTCTGATCATCAGTTTTTAATTAAATGGAAGAGATAAACTTAGCCAACTGTCGATCACTGGTAAATGAACCTCTCTACTGATGATTTTCGTGAGACACCTGTGTACTGACATCATGTTGATATTCACCAGACAGTCTTGTCATTCACCTGCAAGCAGTTTCTTTTGTCCGAATTCTCAATTACCAATCCAGTTCTGATAGCCGCAGGGTGAATGACACTGACATGACATGACACTTGATCCAAAATGTAATATTTGCGATTGTTATATGGCTAGCTCCGTGAGCGGGCAAGATGGACCAAATCGCGCGCTGTGATTGGCTACCCGAGCGAGCAAGATGACTGCCGCTCGGGACTGCCCGCGGAATCCCGCAAGAAAATTTTTCCCGAAAGCCATAAAATAAATCTTCTATTGACCAAGCTTGTTCGGTCAATATGTCTGGATATTGGCCTCGTTCTTTTTGCGAGTTTATGGACCTCGGCTTCCATAAACACGCAACAAAGAACTTGGCCGATATCCAGCCTTATTATTCAACAAATTGTAACACTATCCAAATATGGTCATGATGCTCTCGATATCTGTCATCCGTAGGTGACGGATATCCGGCGATATACGTAGCTTTGTACGTGGGAAGAAAAAGTGAAGTGAAAAAATGTTGACAGAAAGGTTTAAAAATGTTACGAGCTTGGAAATCAATTTTGTTATCAATTTGTTGAATAATAAAACAATTATCCTGCTCAATCTCGCGGAATATCGTCTGATTTTAGCCGACTCGGCCTACGGCCTCGTCGGCTAAGTATCAGACGATATTCCGCGCGATTTCGCAGGATAATTGTTGAATATTGACCTCACACTTGGTCAATAACCCACATATCTTATCAATGACATCTCAGTGTTCTTTTCATCCCAGCCATGTACTTTGGTTAAAGTCGCTGAGTCACTGACATCTGAGGGCGCTTTGGAAGGCATGGAGAATGAAAGCGTTTCAAGTTCGAGTACTGTTCGTCTCGCTGTAACGACAAACAACAGTGAAGAGGACAGATGTAGTTCCTCCTTACGTCAGAAGTCTCTCGTCCAAGAAGCCAAGATGTATTACATCCATTTCAACGCCCATTCACTGGAAAGCTATTCAAGAGTTGCATTTCCTCTTCTCTTTGCAATATTTAACCTGATTTACTGGTTGACGTATTGTGGACAAGGGGACACACTCCATGGTATCTGCTAATTGTCGCAGATATCAGTTCGATATTTAGTTAGAACTCAAGCCAACGCTGAATGCAGTATTTGGAAGTTCCATCTGGCTTTTCTGTTTGCTTTGCGTTTTTTTCAAAACGAAATACATGTAAAGTCGAATCAAAATTAGACATGTTTCGCGATCAAACATTGTTTGTTGATACCAGGGGGGTGCTCCCATAGGAATTGGGTGGGGGTATGTGGACCCGCTTCCCAAAACTCTTAAACTATTTATGACCAAAATCTGGGATTTCCCCTACCCTATTTATTTTGTGAATAAAATTTCGATACCCTATTTATGACTTAACCCTTCAATCAATACCGTCTTAGACCTGATTTTTAATTCGATCCCTAGTTAAACCAATGTTAAACATAATTTATGAAGGGACTTTTGTGATAGTCTTTATGACAATGCTGAAAAAGAAGCTTTCTTTTAAAATACCCATATCAAGACTAGAAGGCAAAAGCCATACCCTAGTTATGACCAAAACGGCTGAAAACCCTTCCCTCTATTGCAGCACATACTTCTATAGCCTATATAAGAGAGTACCCTCTACCCCCGTTGTTAACAAACGTGTTGATGTTGTATTGTGTAGCCAAACGGTATCAAAAATGTTTAAACGAAAAAGTGTTTGATGAAATGTTTGACGTCGTTCATATTTCATCAAACACGATCCAACACGATCAAACATGGTGTTTGAACAGAAAAAATGTTTGTGTTGGGAATTGCCTCCAAGATTAAAAACACCAACACACTCACACGAAATCCTGATTTCTTCTACTTTATTGATCACGGTAAAGGATCTCTTTTTTCACTGTCAATCATTGGTTTTGGGTTTTAACTAAAAGGTTCCAAAGTTCAAGGCTATCAGATTCCCACGCGTTGTCTGTCACGTCACTGCACGTATAACATTTTCTCAAATCACATTGTTTATAATTAAAACAAATAATAATAATACTCCGCACAATTTCCGACATCCTCCCCCCATATGTCTACATCTAGAAGACATATGTTACACTTGCATCTATTCACTAGTAGATTGAATTGAAACTTTGATTCTCAAACTTCCGCATAGAATCATGTCGAATTTTGACAATTACTCAAAGTTCAATCGGCATGTTCATCATTAGCTATATCATGTATTCGCACACTCGCTGCGACTGCCGCATCACGGGCAGGTCTGAATTCTGGAACGTTTGGATTCAGCTGGTCCTGGGAAGTCAAAGGCGTCCGATCGCACTTCAGTTCCATGGGGTAGAGGTGGTTTACTGGTCTCTCGATATGGCCACTCCCGGCTCGCAGTTTAGCCCCTCGAATTACTCCATCCCGGCCAGTGTACAGTGCCTCAATTATCCCCAGCGGCCACTTCCCTCTGCTTCTATCTTCCGAATGGATCATGACGACGTCACCAACTGCCAAAGTGATCCCTTTCCCGTCATGTTTCAAGTTATGTCGCTCTCGAAGTCCTCTGAGGTACTCTTTGGTCCACCGTTTCCACATGTCGTCTTTGCACCTTTTCAGATACTTGGCCCGTCTACGGAGATCACGAAGCTCGCGATGTGGTTCTTTCTCTGGCAGCACGGTGGTACCAATAAACTGCATTGTGTTAGGCGTGATCAAAGGTAGTTGTACGTCATCTTCCACATAATCTAAAGGGCGGTTATTCAAAGTCACCTCAACGTCTAGAAGTACGTCTTCGAGTTCATTCCAGCTAAGGCGACCATTTCCAATGGTTTTGTTCAGAGCCCGCTTCACCAAGCCAACCAACCTTTCAAACTGACCGCCCCACCATGGGGCGCGGCTCAAATTGAATTGCCACTTGATGTTTTCAGTAGACAGGTAATGGTGAACCCGTTCATCTTTCTGGACTTGCTTTAACCAGCTTGCTGTGGCGATGAATGTTTTGGCGTTATCCGAGTAGATTTTCTCCGGCCTTCCGTTTCTAGCTACTAGGCGTTTCAGACTTCTAAGAAATTCGCTGGTCTCCATGCTCTTGCTGAGTTCCAAATAGAGGGCTCGCGTGAGGCTGCATGCGTAGAGGAATATGTATGCCTTCCCTTCTTTCTTCTGAGTGATACGGTACTTGAGGGGTCCAGCAAAGTCTACTCCAACCACTTGAAAAGGGCGACTTCCTTCGGTTCTATCAAGAGGGAGGTTTCCAGGTGGTGGTCTTTCAGTGGCTTTGACTTGGAAGCGACGGGAACCATAACACCCATTTATCACCATTTTGGCTAGACGTCTGAGCCTGGGCACCCAATAACGCTCTCTGATGCGCGCCATTGTCAGGCCAACTCCCCCATGCAAGGTGCGCCGGTGTGCGTCCTCTACCAGTTTTACGGTGTAGGGATGCGTGTCTGGCAGGTAGACTGGATAATGTCCCTGAATTCGACCTCGACACTCGAAAACGCCTTCATCATTCTCTTCCAAGCCCAGCCTTCGCTTATCTTCTGTCACCTTGTCGTCCAGACTCCGTTGAGCACGCTTGGTCCAAAACGAGTGTTGCCTTTGTACTTCGTCGGTCGTCAGAGGTCCCGTCATTCTCTCATCTCTCTTCAAACGTGAGTTTCCTGCAAATCTTGGCATCCAAGCGACAATCCGCAACGTCTTGGTTAGACTAAACTTTTCCAGCAGATCATCTAGGCAGTCGGTTGCTGCGGTGAATCCAGCAAATATTTCCTTAATGACGTTCGCCTCTGCTTGGCTCTCAGGTGTGGGACTTGTCACAATGTCTGCAGGCCACTTATCTTTGTCTTTAAGCCAATTCGGCCCTTGCTTCCAGAAGTTGTTGTCATGGACTGGCCCTCCTCGACTTCCCAAGTCTGCCGGGTTATCCTTGGTGGGTACATGGCGCCAAGTGATTTGTGAATGCCCTTGTATTTTCTTCACTCTGTTTTCTACGAATTGCTTGTACTCGCCGCCCCCTTTTATCCAATGGAGAGCCACTGAGCTGTCCAGCCACCCATAACTCTGTTTCACGGGAAACCCCACAAGTGCGTTCCCCACATTGGTGATAAGGTTCGCTGCCATATGTGCAGCCACAAGCTCCAAACGCGGAATGGTCAGTCCCTGCTTCGCTAGTCGAGCTTTAGCAGTCACCAATCCCTGGTTAACACCTGATGGCTGTCTCACAACTGCATGTACTGTTGCACACACCCCATTCTTACTTACGTCTCCGAAGGCATGAAGCTCTATTTCTTCTATCTGCTCTTGCACACAGGTTACGGCCCTTGCAACCATGACCTCAGCTGGCAACCCTGTATTCCATCGTGTCCACTAGTTCGCTAGCTGTTGGGGTAGCGGTGCATCTCAGGCGACTTTCGCGTTGCAGGCATCTCTGTAGATGAACTTTCCTTGGACAGTTAAGGGCGCCACAAGACCAAGGGGATCGTAAATCCGTGCTAGATTACGCAACAACGCTCTTTTGGACGCGGTTTCATCGTCTCGAGGCATGACTATCCCGATCTGATCTTCTTGTTTGTCCCATACGAGTCCAAGGAGACTTCCGTTCTTTGCCCTTGGGGAACCAAGCTGCTGTTTAGCAAACGTACTCCCGTCTCCAATCTGACCTTCTGGTTCTTCTAATTCGGCGACATTCGAGTGCCACTTGTGTAACCTGAACTTGGCATCTGCGAAGATTGAAATAGCTCCCTCTTTAAGTTCCCTCGCTTCTCGCACAGTTGGTTTCTCGCTGATCAGGTCATCGACGTACAGGCTCTTACGCAGTTCAGCAACCAGTTCTGGCATGCGTCTTTCCCAGGTTTCCAGATGGCACTCGATCACTCCCCCAAGGAGAAAGGGAGATGGACAAGACCAAACAGCGCCCGGGTAAATCTCAACACTTCTACTTCAGAATGTTGGCTGGTCTGCCAATGAAACCTGAGCGCATCTCTCTCTTCTTTCTTGATACGCACCTGAAGAAACGCTTGTTGTAGGTCACCAGTGATTAGGACTGGATGAAACCGCATGCGTATTAAGACACTCCACAGGTGGTTTTGAAGCGGCGGCCCGGAATATAGGCAATCGTTCAGGCTTGGCACTTTAGGGTTCGCACGTGACGAGGCGTCATAGACGATTCTTAACTTCGTTGTTTCAGCTCCCATACGAATCACCGGCTTATGTGGTATGTAAAATTCCTTGCCCTGCGGTGGATCACTTGCGACTTCTACTATTCCCTCGGACTTCTGGTTTTCAATAATTTCTGCATAGCTCTCGGTCACACCCAAGCGTTGAAGTTTGTTCTGGAGGTTGCTTAGTCTTTGTAGACTCACTGTTTTATTGTTCGGTAATGGTGGATGGTTACCCTTCCACGGCAGCGAGGTATCATACCAGCCTTCTGGGTGCCGGACCAACTGCTCTCGAAACTCTGTGTAGACTGCGCGCTGATCATGTGCTGGGGTGTCCTCAAGCCCTAAGACATCCATTCGGCATAGCTCTTCATAGTCAACATGACTTGTTTGGGTTAGTAGCATATTTGTGTGGTCAATCTCAGTTCCAGGTGACATAATAGTCCACCCCAGCTTGGTCTTCTCAGCGACTGGTTCTCCAGGAAGTCCAACGCGAGGCCTCTCGGATGTCTTGATCGCTGCGTAATCACTCGCCCCTAATATCACATGCACTGGGAGATGTGGTTTTGGGTCGTGATCCGTCATCTCTACTCCCTTTAAATGAGCGTACGAATCGATAATCTTCTGATAGTGAGGGTTATTGATCCTCAGCAATTCTCCTCCTTCAACTCTGGTAACATCCACGCTTAGTTCTTCACTACCTTCAATTGAACGTACCTTGATGGTGGAAAGTTCTACTTCACGCGTAGTTGCTCCAAGCATCATTTCTATTCGACGAATTTCTTTGGCACGAGAGCGCTTAGGAAGCTTATCCAGAAGTGCAGCTGATGCGTACGAACTCCCAGCTCCTGTATCGAGAAGTGCGCGACAAAGTACTCCCTCCACGCTTACTTTTACAACCGGATAAACAACGCGGCCATTTTTCCCGGTAGCGGTCAACAATTGGTTTGTTTGTAAGCAAATCGACGTATGATGCTTTTGTCCACACTGTAGGCAACGCATTTTACTTCTGCATTCGGCCGCATGATGTCTGGGGCCAGTGCAATTAAAGCACATCCGTTTCTGCGCTAGCATCCTCTTCCTCGCGTCTACCGTGGATACGCGCGAGCAATCCCGCGAGATGTGACTGGTATCTTGACAATAAACACACTGGCGCTGGGTTTTGTCTGCATAGTACAGGCGAAATTTGTTGTTAGGGCGCTTAGGCGGTATAGTCTTGTTTGGGACGGTACTATCTTCAGTCGCTGGATTTACGTCTCTCCATTTCTTCAGTGCTTGTGTTAGCCGAGGCAAATCCCAGTCCTGCCAGTTTTCTTGTCCTCTAACCAGATCAGCTTTGATTCCTTTCAGCTTATCTAGAACACTTCTTGTCATTCCGTTTACTCTCTCGATTTTTCCAAGGGTTTCCAGTGACTGGAC
>JAHPZR010019038.1:7500-10000 GCA_019787425.1 Platygyra sinensis | reverse complement strand
AGGACCATTTTGAAATTTTAGCAACCGGACGTTCTGATATTTATTGTAGAATTAAAGAATCATTATTGATTAAGGATGTAAAACCTTCTTTAAACGAAAATGGGGGCAGCGGGAAACTTTTACTTTACTAGCCTTTTATATATTGTCCAGCAGACTTAAATTGGTCTGTATATTATCAGTTTTATTCACTATTGTCTTAATTAGGTTCCAGTCTTTCTCTTAAACATTTAAATATCTTGTTGCATCATCCAACCGTCACTTCTGAGGATGTATGTTGATGCATACGAAACGTTAAGTCAATAATCAAAGTTTTTTACAACATGCGTTGTTTTGTCATGTTTGTAACCGCAGTTTGCGTATTATTTCTGTTAAAGCTGAAATGGCCGAAGAATAAGAGTTTTTACGATTCAGTCTGACAACGGCGATTTTGATTTTCCGAAGATTTCTGACCACCATCCGAAGATTTCCGAAGATTTTCCAAAATTGTTCCGAATGCCAGACGAAAGTTACCGAACATTTTCCGAGAATTTCCGAAAATTTCCGAAGATACCCGAAGATTTCCGAAGATTGGCGAAGACTTTTGAGGAAGACCCGAAGATTTTTCCATGATACACCAACGAATTTAAGTACAATTTAAGAGACAAACTTGATATCGATGAAATCATCGATGAACTCACGTGTGAGATTATGGAAAATAAACCACTCGGGTCCCGGATGTAGCTTTTATGAATTTTACGAGTGGTATATTTTCCAGTAAAACACTCGTGTTTATATAATAAAGCAGTTTATGCACCAATCACATTAAGGAATATTGTAATTGATATCTCCCTGAATTGACTAATGACTAATCCAATGACTAATTAATCGTATCTATAACAAATTTCGGAAAAAAAAATGTGTTTTAGAACTTTTTTTTGAGCGAACACTTCTGTAGCGCTTCTCATAAGTTTTGAATTGAAAACTGTAGGAAACTGGCAAGCGAAGGAAGCCGTTATAGTGTGCGCAGATTGACGTGGAAATCACGTGGGTTTCCAATTACAGGTATCAAAAGAGTTCAATTGAACAATTCTTTCAAATTAAATTTGCACTCGCGATCGCCTAAAGGCTTGTCCATTTTTACGAAAATTTTCCAAATCTCACCTATAGTGTATTAATCTTTAATTGCATATTACCTGCGCTAATTAAAAATAAAACAACTAGAATATTAGACACTCGATATGATATTTTTTTGTGAAAAAGTATTTCTGAACGTCTGGCACTATAGCCAAACATTAATGTCTGGTTTTGATGAGAAATATCCAGGAAAACAGCAATTACCTGTGTCGTGCTCAGGGATTGTGTGGAATGGTGTTCCGCATATATGCTCTGTTATTGATAATATAATAACCCAAGTTACTGTCGCATTTTGATTGGTTGTCGCCTATGATCTATTAGAGGACAGATGCACGATTGACGTCATCATTAGAAAGTTTTTCCCTCTGTTGTTTTAAAATGGCGGAAAGTTTTGAGAATTAAGATAATATTTTGCTTGACTGGGCAAAAGATAAGGTACACAAAAGCCTTGCCGAGGCATTGAACAGGTTCGAGAAGCCAGAAGAGAAAAGATAAAGCCGATTCTTTTAGAAAATGATCCAGAAAAAATTCTCAAGCAGTCTAAGTCGGCAGTCAAGCGAGACTAAACCACACAGGCTTGAAGCCGATGACCATTGCTTTATCTCGAACTTAACAAACCCAATAAACAGAATGTTTCTGAGATTAATTTATCGAAACAATTTAACTTTTCCTAGTGTGAAAATAACTGTTGACACACTGATTGATATCAGAAATGAAACATCAAAACATCACTTCATAAAATTGGACAAAATAAACACATAACCTTGCTTTCCGATGCGAGTGTTCCTGTCCGTTTCAGGGCACAGCAGTGAGCTAAGTATAGCTAACCACAGCTCACGGCCAACAGTATCGCAGCTAAATTGTGCCTTCGACACTATATCAAACTGATTTGAGAATCAGCAACCACAGAAGACAAAAATCTCCACAGTCATTTACGCTCTTTTCATTGAATGGCCTCTAGGTTGACGGCAACCACAAGTTTTCCTATTTTTTTTTCAACCCGTGCAATTTTCAAGGCAACGTCGAATCTTTTCGGCTCACAGAACTGCTCTGATGACAAAAACTGACTTATTTCCCAGCGTTTTCTTTAAGATTTTTAAATTTCGCAGTTCAATTCTGCTTTCGCTGTAAGTTTTCATTCCCCGACGACGCTCGAGTCAGGTTTGACAGTTGTGTTATTTTCCTCGACCAATCACAATTCTTTGCTACTCACACTAACCAATGAAATTGCTTCATTTTGTATAGGTAATAGATTACGTCAAATGGTCTTTTTTCGTCTTCGCCTAAGTGGTCAAAGGCGGGACAAAGGCTGACTTTCGCGTTATGTTGAAGTATTTTGAAATAAACAAAAACCTTATTGTAGTGACTTGTTAACGTTTCGTTATTA
>JAHPZR010019033.1:10000-11143 GCA_019787425.1 Platygyra sinensis | reverse complement strand
CCACTAAACAAGACGTTTGTCATGTTTCTTGTAGGCGGAAAAATGGAAAAGGAAGAACGCTGGCAGTGAATCGCGCGAGACCGAGGAAGTTCTCCAGGACAGTCGAGGTGAGACAGGTGAAAGCGAACCCAGTGAAACAGTCACTAACGATACGCCTAATGACCGCGAACTTGAAGGCACTCCTGTAAGTACGTCTGCCGCTGACAGGCATGCTCCCTTGGCTCATGCAAGCTCTCAGACATCTTTGGTTGGGTGCACACCTCTCAACACTCCGAACCATTTGTACGGGACGACACCTTTGAACACAGTTGTTACAAGTTCCCTGACTAGCAGCCCCGCCCAGAGAATGCCAGTTGTATTTGGGTTCGTTGGCAGCCCAGTTCAACAGCCCATCAGTGTGCAAAGTTCGCAACCAATTCCAAGCCCCTCTGTGATTGGACCTCCCGGAAGAATCCGAGGGACACCTTCATTCGGGGCTGGTGAAGGAAACAGTCCGATGCGCAGAAATTTGAACATTTCGTCAGGAAGTGCTTTGAATTCCCAACCTGGGAGCTTACAGGGCAGTAATTTGAGTACCATCTCTGCACAACAGCTTCAACAAGTGGTCATCTCTAGAATGTTGGCTCCCATTACTTCCGACAGCGCAGAGACCGCTTTCGTACCTCCGAACATAGCAGGGCCGCCCCCCAACGCTAACGCACCACCCCGAGCTTCCATCCTTCTTCCGCACGTACATTCGCTCCTCAATCCCCCTGGGATAAATCCTACAGGCGGCGAGGTAGCCGTGTGGCCTTTTGCGCCTAACACCAACATGAACATGAATCAACAGTAAGATGTAAACAGTCACGCCAGTTACGTTTACTCCGCGTATATCGTGCAAATGATTAGTGCCGAAGTCTAGTCTACAGGCTCTTCTCTCGAAATCATTCAGGGAGTATGAGGCGTGGAGGGATTGGGACGAGACACAGGCGCAGCGACCCCTTCTTATCCAATCGCGTTCGTGGAATTGTTCACTTGTGTGACACTAAGAGAACAGACCGGCTGCCAGTAGTCTTGATAGAGTCCACGCAATATCTTGTCACACCCAGGAATGTGGAAGATGAAAGGAAACATGATAGTGCTAGTTTGATGGTTTCTAAAGTT
>JAHPZR010019033.1:0-2500 GCA_019787425.1 Platygyra sinensis | reverse complement strand
CTCATATGCCACATCGGATGGCGAGCTACACCCCCACACGCAGCGGAAGAGTGGCAGGCTCATAGAGAAATGTGTTTATTTGACAGTATGCTAAGTTTAGTGATTATGTTAAGTCGTATGTTATAGTCGGGGGGTGGGGGTGGGGGCATTAAAATGATTCCCTAACAGAAGACGGGGATCCTAAATTTTTGTTTTGCTTTATTGAGGAGGGTTTGATAAGAAAAAGGAGTTTGTTGGAATTTTTCACCCAGCCACACCCCCTCCAATAAATAATGAACGGTCCCTAAAGAGCTGAAAATTTCTCGGCGTTTCTTTCATAGAAGTTGTATGCGAACAAATAATGAAGAAATGTACGTTTAGTCTATGGCGCAAACACAACTACTGTTTAATTCATTACCACTTCTTTTCAATTATTACATGATCAAAGTATTGTTAACCTTAAAACCACAGTTTTTATTTTCTTTAATCTTCATGAAGAGAGCGGTAAGCCTTCACTGTCTCTTTTATGAAGTCCATTCACAACGTTAACTATATAAGATCAAAAACTTAAAAACTGCATGTAAATGCAATAGGTTCTTCATAGAGTAGTCGAGCTCTTACAAGAGTTCAGCGAGTTGTACGAGTTCTAAGGAGGCAGCGTGGCCGAGTGGTTTAGGGGGCTATCTGGATTTGGTTTCGGTAGTCCCGAGTTCAACTCCTCTACCGCGTAACTGGTCAGCCTCCCACCAGCTGGGATTCTTAATAATTTGAGTTCTATTGCGATATTTGTTTGTTTATTTACATTGTCCTTAATAAGCAGCACTACATATCTAAATACAATCGACACTTCAATAAAGTTATTATTTATTTATTCAATTATTTATTATTCTTTATTAACTCAACTACAGAAGAAAGTAGTTCACTCTCTCATCTCTCCTACACAGCACGTGAACACACGCATCAATCTCGTGGCCGCGTGCGAGTTATCACGGTATCAAATGTCGCGCCGCAACCACCCATGTTATTGGGGCTAAACATCACCGTGGAAGCACTGATTTCAAAAGAGAATACTGCTCGTAAAGTCCCGCACTAATACGAATGGGTCAGTGTTAGCACTCGCATAAATCAACTAGAAAATACGTGACTAGATCATGAAAAATTTTTCGTCATCTACCTTACTTCTACTGATAATGTCACCTTATGCACAACAAAGTACTCGACACAATTAACGTTTGACCATTCGACAAGTCCTTAACTTTGCTATAATTGTAGTGCTTTTACAAAAAGGAAAACAGCAACAACTGGGGCTGTTTGTATCTTGGGGTAAAAAAAAAACTAAGAACACAATATCACTTTAAAAACTTTAGAAACCATCAAACTAGCACTATCATGTTTCCTTTCATCTTCCACATTCCTGGGTGTGACAAGATATTGCGTGGACTCTATCAAGACTACTGGCAGCCGGTCTGTTCTCTTAGTGTCACACAAGTGAACAATTCCACGAACGCGATTGGATAAGAAGGGGTCGCTGCGCCTGTGTCTCGTCCCAATCCCTCCACGCCTCATACTCCCTGAATGATTTCGAGAGAAGAGCCTGTAGACTAGACTTCGGCACTAATCATTTGCACGATATACGCGGAGTAAACGTAACTGGCGTGACTGTTTACATCTTACTGTTGATTCATGTTCATGTTGGTGTTAGGCGCAAAAGGCCACACGGCTACCTCGCCGCCTGTAGGATTTATCCCAGGGGGATTGAGGAGCGAATGTACGTGCGGAAGAAGGATGGAAGCTCGGGGTGGTGCGTTAGCGTTGGGGGGCGGCCCTGCTATGTTCGGAGGTACGAAAGCGGTCTCTGCGCTGTCGGAAGTAATGGGAGCCAACATTCTAGAGATGACCACTTGTTGAGCTGTTGTGCAGAGATGGTACTCAAATTACTGCCCTGTAAGCTCCCAGGTTGGGAATTCAAAGCACTTCCTGACGAAATGTTCAAATTTCTGCGCATCGGACTGTTTCCTTCACCAGCCCCGAATGAAGGTGTCCCTCGGATTCTTCCGGGAGGTCCAATCACAGAGGGGCTTGGAATTGGTTGCGAACTTTGCACACTGATGGGCTGTTGAACTGGGCTGCCAACGAACCCAAATACAACTGGCATTCTCTGGGCGGGGCTGCTAGTCAGGGAACTTGTAACAACTGTGTTCAAAGGTGTCGTCCCGTACAAATGGTTCGGAGTGTTGAGAGGTGTGCACCCAACCAAAGATGTCTGAGAGCTTGCATGAGCCAAGGGAGCATGCCTGTCAGCGGCAGACGTACTTACAGGAGTGCCTTCAAGTTCGCGGTCATTAGGCGTATCGTTAGTGACTGTTTCACTGGGTTCGCTTTCACCTGTCTCACCTCGACTGTCCTGGAGAACTTCCTCGGTCTCGCGCGATTCACTGCCAGCGTTCTTCCTTTTCCATTTTTCCGCCTACAAGAAACATGACAAACGTCTTGTTTAGTGGAGTGTTCCAATAAATTATCT
>JAHPZR010019031.1:0-15000 GCA_019787425.1 Platygyra sinensis | reverse complement strand
TCTCCTACACAGCACGTGAACACACGCATCAATCTCGTGGCCGCGTGCGAGTTATCACGGTATCAAATGTCGCGCCGCAACCACCCATGTTATTGGGGCTAAACATCACCGTGGAAGCACTGATTTCAAAAGAGAATACTGCTCGTAAAGTCCCGCACTAATACGAATGGGTCAGTGTTAGCACTCGCATAAATCAACTAGAAAATACGTGACTAGATCATGAAAAATTTTTCGTCATCTACCTTACTTCTACTGATAATGTCACCTTATGCACAACAAAGTACTCGACACAATTAACGTTTGACCATTCGACAAGTCCTTAACTTTGCTATAATTGTAGTGCTTTTACAAAAAGGAAAACAGCAACAACTGGGGCTGTTTGTATCTTGGGGTAAAAAAAAAACTAAGAACACAATATCACTTTAAAAACTTTAGAAACCATCAAACTAGCACTATCATGTTTCCTTTCATCTTCCACATTCCTGGGTGTGACAAGATATTGCGTGACTCTATCAAGACTACTGGCAGCCGGTCTGTTCTCTTAGTGTCACACAAGTGAACAATTCCACGAACGCGATTGGATAAGAAGGGGTCGCTGCGCCTGTGTCTCGTCCCAATCCCTCCACGCCTCATACTCCCTGAATGATTTCGAGAGAAGAGCCTGTAGACTAGACTTCGGCACTAATCATTTGCACGATATACGCGGAGTAAACGTAACTGGCGTGACTGTTTACATCTTACTGTTGATTCATGTTCATGTTGGTGTTAGGCGCAAAAGGCCACACGGCTACCTCGCCGCCTGTAGGATTTATCCCAGGGGGATTGAGGAGCGAATGTACGTGCGGAAGAAGGATGGAAGCTCGGGGTGGTGCGTTAGCGTTGGGGGGCGGCCCTGCTATGTTCGGAGGTACGAAAGCGGTCTCTGCGCTGTCGGAAGTAATGGGAGCCAACATTCTAGAGATGACCACTTGTTGAAGCTGTTGTGCAGAGATGGTACTCAAATTACTGCCCTGTAAGCTCCCAGGTTGGGAATTCAAAGCACTTCCTGACGAAATGTTCAAATTTCTGCGCATCGGACTGTTTCCTTCACCAGCCCCGAATGAAGGTGTCCCTCGGATTCTTCCGGGAGGTCCAATCACAGAGGGGCTTGGAATTGGTTGCGAACTTTGCACACTGATGGGCTGTTGAACTGGGCTGCCAACGAACCCAAATACAACTGGCATTCTCTGGGCGGGGCTGCTAGTCAGGGAACTTGTAACAACTGTGTTCAAAGGTGTCGTCCCGTACAAATGGTTCGGAGTGTTGAGAGGTGTGCACCCAACCAAAGATGTCTGAGAGCTTGCATGAGCCAAGGGAGCATGCCTGTCAGCGGCAGACGTACTTACAGGAGTGCCTTCAAGTTCGCGGTCATTAGGCGTATCGTTAGTGACTGTTTCACTGGGTTCGCTTTCACCTGTCTCACCTCGACTGTCCTGGAGAACTTCCTCGGTCTCGCGCGATTCACTGCCAGCGTTCTTTCCTTTTCCATTTTTCCGCCTACAAGAAACATGACAAACGTCTTGTTTAGTGGAGTGTTCCAATAAATTATCTTGACTAGTTTTGCGGCAGTTTAAGAGCGGTTTTTAGAACGGCAAACACAGCAAACTTAACCATCACCAAGTGTGGGAATACGAGCGTGACCGAGTCGCTACTGATTTGGGTTTGGATTTGACAGCTTGAGTAGCTGGCGCCACTTAAAAAAAACAAAACAAAGAGTAATAGCCCATTTCACGGTTAATTTTTCTCATTTGCATTACAATGCAATCCAACGTGGACGCGAGGCAATAGCCCTTTTCACGGTTAGCTTTTCTCATTTGCATTACAATGAATTCTAGCATGTATGTGAGGCAATTTCGGGCTATTTTGCAGTTTTAGCCCGAAATTGCCTCGCATCCACGTTGGATTACATTGTAATGCAAATGAGAAAAATTAACCGTGAAATGGGCTATTTCGGGCTAAAACTGCAAAATAGCCCGAAATTGCCTCACATACATGCTAGAATTCATTGTAATGCAAATGAGAAAAGCTAACCGTGAAAAGGGCTATTGTCTGGATTACCTTTGACACAATTAAACATATCTCTTAATGGTCTGCACACAAAAAACCAACATTAATTCCTTCGACTGATTTATAGTTATTATAATTATTACAATTATTTATAGTTTACCTACAATCATGGACAGAAGTCTTGGGACCAATTTGTACTTTTGGCGCTTTTCTGCACACGCCTGACACGAATTTAACTTCACCCGCCTAAACTCTTCCACAACCCTATATACAATGTTGAAAACTAGTACTTGCAATTTCACCTGAGTTTCAACATTGTATTGGGGGGAAAAGCGTTTTAAAAAGGACAGCAGTGCATTGTTCAAACCTCAGTTGTAAAACACAGGTAATTTGTTACAGTACAAAAGAGTTCCAAGGACTTTTGTCCACGACTTATCTGTTTAATCATAGTAATAGAGGCGAATGGTTATGAAACCCGACAAAGTTATTTGTTGTATGATTTTGTTCTCGTTTTTGGCCTTGACGGTGCACAAAACACAATAGTTGTTTACTCCGTACTTTGGAACTAACCTATAGAAAAGTGCTGGTTACCTAATTCGTGAATAGTGTATGAGAGCAAAACAAAAGATTGTGCAGGGTCGTGGACCTTCCAACATAAATCTTGGCATCTTTGTTTGCTCCTTTGATGTTTGCCGGGCTTAATAACCAGTCCCCTCTATTAACTAATGTTTAATACGCCAATCGCTCTCGAAACTGGCTCAAACTAAATATGTTATGCCAGGCATAAATTACATGTTGCTGTTTTGTAGAAGACGGCGATGAAATGTACAAAGAGTTATAACGCACGTGCACAGCCTTGTTCTACTCATTAAACCTTGTGTTTGGTGACGTTCTCGCAACCCTTGCCGTCGTGATTTACTTAAGGGGGGAGAAACTTAACTACAAATCTGTTGCTAAGGAAATCTCAAAACCTCCTTTCTGGGGGATCCTGAGGTCCAGTGGGCCTCAAAGTTTACCGTGTTTGTTCGATTCACATTTCCATGAAATGTTTCGAACCATGCCCATATTTGGTATGTCACGTGACCACAACAGAAAATGTCTAAAAACTCGGACTGAGTGCATCGTTTTCGAAATATAACAATACATTTTGTTAAAACACAGCATTATCTACAACTTGTAGTACGCGTTTGAGGAAATGTACAATATTTCGCAAATTATAGATCTTTAAGTGCTTTTATAGCCTCTTAAAGATCTATAATTTTCGAAATATTGTACATTTCCTCAAACGCATACTGCAAGTTGTAGATAATGCTGTGTTTTAACAAAATGTATTGTTATATTTAACAATCCACTCAGTCCGAGTTTTTAGACGTTTTCTATTGTGGTCACGTGATAAACCAAATATGGGCGTGGTTCGAAATATTTATAGGAAACGTGAATCGAACAAACACGGTAAACGTTGATGCCCACTGGACTTCAGGAGCCAAAAAAAAGGAAGTTTTGAGGTTTCCTTAGCAACAGATTTGTAGTTAAGTTTCTCCCCCCTTAAGCTCCACAACAACTTGAATTCGCGTCACCACACTCATCACACACTTGCAACAGTTCTCACATACCTTGATCTTCCTTCGGCGCCATCTTGGTGCCAGCGCTTGAGGTGCTTTTTAAGGTTTCCCGCCTGAGCGAATCCCTGTCCACAATGCTGACATGAAAAGGGTTTGTCGCCAGTGTGCGTTCGACAATGCATGGCTAGGCTGCTTGGACACAGGAAAGCTTTGCCGCACAAGCTGCAGAAAAATTTCTTCTCTCGCATTCTTTCCTTGGGACGCTGTTCTTTGTTGTGGACAAACCTAACCAACACACCAACAGACAACCTTTCATTTTACCTGTTAAACTTCCAGATGTATCTTAAGTCAAGTAATACGGAAGAAACTCTAGCATTCGGCCATTTAAATGAAAGCCATTGAGCAGCAATTTTATGGGATACTGTTTATTATGCTGTACAATGAGGTTCTAACTATTTTTAAGTCTCTGGATGAAACCCTAGTGTATGACCATTCAAATGAAAGCTTTTGAGCAATACTTTCATGTAGTACTGTTTGCATATACTGCGCAATGTGGTTCTAACTTTCAAGTCTGTGGATAAAACCCGAGCGTGGAAAAAGAAAGCTATTGAGCACTGCTTTTATGTGGTTATGTTTGTTTTGCAGTACAAGATGAAGCTAATTCTTACGTCTGTAGATGAAACCGTGCTGTGCGACGATCGAACTGAAAGCTATTGAGCTTACTTTCGTACGGTAATGTTTACTACGCTGTGTAAGGTGGTTGTAACTTTTACAATAATCCTTTCTCATAGTTGTTGGGTTTGTAAACTCACCTTATGTGTTTAGTCAGGTTCCCTGGTTGGCTAAAGCCCTTTTGACAGACAGTGCACTGATACGGCTTCTCTCCTGTGTGAGTCCGCAGGTGTGATTTTAAGTCCGAGGGGCCTGGGAACATTTTGTCACAGTGTGGACAAGCATATTTCTTGGCTATCCTGGGGTTGACAGGTCGACCTTCTACCATTGGACAACGTTTACATCTAGTGTTAAAATTAAAATCAAGGGTTAGTTCAAATTTAGCACTAATTGACTAACCGATAACTGAGTTTTTTTAGTGACTAACTCATTGATTAATTCATTGACTCACTGACTCACTGACTCACTGACTGACTGTTTGACTGACTGACTGGCTCACTGACTCAATGACCGACCAACCGACCGACCGACCGACCGACCGACCGACTGACTCACTGACTCACTGACTGACTCACTGACTCCCTGACAGACTCACTGACTCACTGACTAACGGACTGACTGACACACTGACTAACTCAATGACTGACTAACTGGTTCATATATTTTATACCCACCGGATATGCTTCCTTAAGCCAGACTTTTGAACAAAGTATTTGCCACATAAATCACATTTATATGGTTTTTCTCCAGTATGACCCCTGAAACGGTGAAAATAAACATAAATTAGGAGCTTGTCGATTTCTATACTAGGAGAATCAAATAAAACAACTCATTCAAAGCAAAACATAACCCCATGACTTAAAAACTCATAGGTCAGGACTTTCGAAGCCATAATTTTCAATGTCTCCTCTTTCAGAGTCACAACTGTTGTGATGTGTCATGACTTTAAAATAAGTTTCATAATTGTGGCTTTCCATGTCACCAGCTTAGCTAAAAGGTTTATACCTACCTGTCACACAAACCCGGCATAGCATATCAACATGTAAGCATCTAAGCCTTGTTAATTATGTTCTATTATTGTTTATGTAATACGTATTTTCCTTCCCTTTCTTTTTACGCGTACATTTGTGCTATCTTGCTGACCTGGCCCCGGTTGTTCGAAGGCTGGATAACGCTATCCACGGGATAAATAACTATCCAGTGGATAGCATGGTTTGTTTTGTTAACACTTATCCACTGGATAGTGATTTATCCGGTGGATAGCGTTATCCGTCCTTTGAACAACCCGGGCCTGTTATTTATTTTCATGTAACGCTGATGCCAACTGGCTGCCTGGTTCCACTGGTCCCTATGGTTATTCCAGGCAGCCAGTACTCTAATTCTATTATCAGCATTTTGTGCAATTAGTACACGTAAGAGAGAGTACAAATAAAGATTATTGTTGTTGTTGTTACATGTGGAGGGGTGAATTGATAAACATTCAGGCCCTTGTAATTACTGTGAACCTGCTCATCAGCTTCGCAAGAACCCGTTCCATTCTTTCAGTTGAGGAATACTTTGAACGGCCCAATCATTTGTTCAATTGCAGAACCATTAAAGGACTAATGATTTAACAATGGAGTCCCAGTTTGTACAACGAGTTTCATTCTTTACGTAGCGAAATAACTTCTACACACGTAGCCTACATTCTTTAACCCTGAAGACGACCTCAATAGTCGAAAATTCAATTTTGAACTTTTTACACTTTTAAATAATATCTTAAATCTTGAGCCAATATATTTTGGACGTAAAACGTCGGACGCTTTCAAAGTAACCAAAAATTGCGGTACTGAAGTTTCCTGGGACAATTTTCAGAAAATCCGCAAAATTGTTGAATTTCCCAAAAGCGACAATTAACTGAAATTTCCGAATGTTCCAGGCGCAAAATCAAATGGAACAGAAATACCCGTTTAGGAATTTCCGAAAATTTGGCTACCCTTCGCAAAGTAGTCCCCTTTTCCGGAAATTTATCCCTGGAAATTTACGGAAATGCAAACCGGAATTTTTGGTCGCATGGAAAGCGCCCTTGAACTTACCTGAAATGTACCACCAACTGGTAACTGGTAAGAAACGTTTTGTCACACTTCTCGCAGCGATATCCCTTGTACGTTGGAGGTGCCTGATCTCCATGCCTCCTCCTCGTGTGTTTGGCCAGATTCGGCAGTGAAACAAATGTTGCTCCACATTCATTACACATACACGCTTTGTCTGTAGTGTGTGTCTTCACGTGTTCCACTAGCTCTGGCTGGGTGTCAAATGTCACCACGCACCCATCAAAGTTGCAGACAAACTTGTCGCTGGTATACTTCTTTTGCACTTCTTCTTTCTCGTAGTGACTCGCATGCTTATGTCGCCAAAGGTGACCTATGGTCCCGAAGATGATACAAGAAAGGTGATAAGTGAATAACCGTGGTGAATTTTGAGCTCGGTAATGAAATGTGAAAGTTGAATTGATCAACATAACATGAGAAAAAATTAGAGTCGCCCGACAGGAATCGAACCCATGACCTCCCGAACACCAGGCGGGCTCAGTGGATAGTCCCCGCCCGGTGTTCCTGCCAGGGTCCTAGAATTTTTTCCTTGTCCCACGCTCGTCTCATCAGTGTTGATCAATTCACCTTTCACGATACAAGAAAGAGGTAATTTTCTTATTATCTCTATACGATATCAGGTTGAGTGCGAGAGAGCGACGGCGAAGTGTTGTAATGTGTTATGTTTTGCATTTGTTTTTGTTGTGTTTAGCTGTGTTGTAATGTTAAAAATGTAAAATGTAAATCTTATTTATAGCGGTCATACACTTGGCTATACCCGCATGCCACTGAAACTAAGGAAACAAATATATCTCAAATAAACGTACCATAGTTTTAAAAAAAGCGAACTGGCAGGAGGAACACCAGCTGGTTATTTACAAAACGTGACCGAGGTTGTGTTTATGTTTGTGTTTATTTTGTCGTGCTTTGATGTTGCGTTGATGTGTTTTGTGTTGCTTTGCTTTGCTGCGTTGTGTTGTATTTTGTTGAATTATGCTTTTTTGCTGTGTTGTGTCTTGTTTTGTGTTGCTTTTATTTGTTTGTATTTTAGTTGTTACAATAAAATGGCATGTCCCTGTTTGGCGAAAAAAAGAAGAAAAAGTAAGATAACAATTTTGTTATGTTACGCGCGATATGTAACGCTGTTCTGTTTAAAAACAAAACCTTAGGTTTGTAATGGAAAATTGAAAGGATTTGTGTGCTTCGTTTTTCTTCTTTTTTGGGGGGCAGGGGGTGGCTCCTTCTCAGAGAACTTGCTGCATCAGAACTGTAGTATCGCATAAATTTTAAATATCAGATTCGAACAGTTACCTCGCTGAGTGTATGTCGCATCGCAATATTCACACTTGTATGGTCGCAGTCCCTCGTGCACCGATTGTACGTGAACCATCAAGACACGATTACTGACGTACACTTTGTTACAGACCTCACAGACAACAGGTGCATTGGAGCCTTCTGCATGGCGCACTCTGGGGACCTTATCATGAACCGTCCTAATGTGTCGGTTTAGATGGGTTTTCTGAGTGAACTTCCACGAGCATTGGTCACACTCAAAGGGCCTCTCTCCTGTGTGGCTTCTCTGGTGGCTCTGCAGAAAAAAGAGCGATCAAGCTCTTAACTCTCCACACTGTATTTTAAGAAATAGAGCATTTTACAGTTGTCTCTTCAGTGAGGCTGGAGGTGACCTTCTTTTGATAAAGACCGTGCTGCTTTTGTTGTGCAAATCAAGTTGTTCTTATGCTAACTAGTTGGCATTTAAATGAGAAAAGCAGAGAGGTCTGTATCAAAGCAAGGTCACCTCCAGCCTCGCTTGTAGTCATAGGCCAGGTTACTAAGCACACAACTGTAAAATGGCCTATTTACCCCATTGGCTCCCCATTGGCTGGTTATAGGAATGAAGGAGTCGACTGTCTCCGAGAAAATCTTGCCGCCAGAGACTGCACAACTGGGGAGAATTCATCTTGACGTCGTCATTCGTAATTCATCTCAGTCTTCTCAAATCCTGACCATCCTTCATCTTGTTTGGTTTATTGCCACTTTTCATGTTTTTCTACATTTTCAAGCTAATATTTAAGATGTCCTAGGATTTAAAGGCTGTCAATACATGTCAAACAATGACTACATGTACGTCATTGTGCCATACGTCTAATTAAGAACCACCTAAGCTACAAACCTCCAAGCCGTGCATGGAGTCGAATCTTTTGCCGCAATCTGTGCAGCTGTATTTCTTCTCGCGTTGCTTATCCTTCACAGGAACATAGCCCGGCAAGTGCTTTTTACCATGTTTATTTAAGTTGCTTTTGGAAGAAAACTTCTTGCCACACTCTTTGCATTTTAGTGCATCAGTCTCTTGATGGGTCGTCAGATGTTCCTTGAGGTACACTTTGTTGTAGGTCTTGTGGCAGATGGGACACTCTTCCGCAGTCACAGGTGGCCCATGCTTTGAACGAACATGGTACTGCTTTTCTTTCAGGGTTTGAAACTGGATATCACAGCTAACACACCTGGAACAAAACAAAACAACTCAACGCTTAAGCCCATAGCTAGCATGTTTCTGAATCAAGCTCTGCTAACCAACATTAAAATTAATAATCTTATTCAGTTTTCTTACAGGTTCTAACACATATCATTTACTGTTGGCATTGAACATTCAGTGCTACATGTACATCAAGTTAATAGCACTAGTAAAATAACGGTTAACTGACGACCACGACCCCAAAGACAACACCTAGTAAAAAATGAACTTATTTTTAACCTTCAAATTTTGTCTACATTGTCTACATATGTTCAGCCAGCATCTTTTGGCCTCACAACTTGCTCAGGCTATAAATGTGTAACGCCAGTGAGCATTTAATTTCAAATGATATACGAAAACTTAGCTATTGTTTGCGTTCTCCAAAATACACGTTGTTTTGCAGAGGACGGCAGAGAAATGTTCAAAGATTCATTACGTGCGCAGCCATTGAAACTTTTGTTTGGTGGCGTCTATTTTCCAATGAGAGGGAGTAGCAAATATAGATCAAATGATGTGGATTTTAAAGATCCCTAGTAACTTTCAGCGTCTTTTCCAATGTTTTGAAAAGGGGCTTTAGGAATTTGTTTCGTTTTAAATACTTGCTTTCCCGCAGAAGCAAACTAATGCAACTTGAGAAAAGGGAACACTCGTTGGCATGCTAAGTTGGGGACGAAATAGAAGAAAACATAAGAAACTACAGAACCACATATGGAGAAAGAAGGAAATCTGAACTACCTGTACCCAAGACTATGTTAACTAAGATTAATGTAATGGCATGCCAAAGTGAGAAAGCGGTTGTTCAATTCTTGGAATCGCCTATTCACCAGGACAGGATTTAGAATTTTGACACAGATTAACAGGAGCTAGTGTGCCGGAAACTTTGAATCGAACTTTTTAAGCTTCCTTAATTTCAAGGAATGGCTACCTTAAACAAAAAGGTAATGAAATTTACTATACCTATATTTAGTACTCTGCCAACCAGAAGCCATGTCTAACAACCTGATACCATATATAGACAACAACCTCCACTTGGCATGAAAAAACTCTCAGATATTTGTTCACAGGCATTATCTGTTCCGAGAAGCGAACAGTTTCCAGAGAGCATAGCTCAAGGAAAACTGTGAGCTTCGAGGAACAGGTAATGTCCAAGGATATCAGTCGGAGCATATTTTTGCACCAAATGGAGGCTATTGTGTTTATTATCCTTCAAATGTTTTTCTCAATATGCACTGTTTTGAAAAATTGGAGAATATCACTCAAATATTCCCTAGTTTTAGCTGGGGAATATTCCGTCACATGATGCATTTAGACCAATCACACAGGAGCGCAAATACTTGATGGATTATAACCTGCAAAATCAAGGCACTGATCTGATATGGCTATGACATCATGATCACCTGACCAAATTTGGGTAGGCTAAGGTAAAGACTCAATAGTACCCTTTTGGTACACTCTGGTGGTATTTAACTGACTCCTTTGGTCTCACCATAGGTATTTTGCCGAGACATTAAAAAATACCTCTGGTGAGACCAAACAAGCCAGTCTCGCCAAAATATAAACCATGGGTTCACCATACTTGCCTGACATGCCACCAAAGCAAACCAAAAAGGTACAATTAGGTATAAAATAAAATTAGTAAGATTCAAAGAACATAACATCACATTCTCCAGAGCTGCTCTGGAATAAGATCCATTAAGTGTTCCCTAATTCAATGGAAAACTTGATTGAGTTACTTTGGTTGATGATCTTCAGGAGGGGAACTCTCGTGATCTTGTAATTGTTTCCACTCCTCAAACTCTTCATCACAGATTTTGCACCTTAAAGAAAGTACTTTATTTGTAAAATCATCACAAACTTGTCGTGAGAACTGGTACTGAAGGTATTCAAAGATGTAACACACCAAGGAGGGAGAATGAAATAGCCATCACAGAGCAGTTTTCAAACGAGTGTTGTAAAACCAAAACAAAACCAGTAACTTGCCAATTAGACTACTCAGTCAATCCTAAGCCATAGTAAAACCAAAACCAAATCAATTGCCATTATTACTTTCGATACTCAATTGAAAAACTGCTCTAAGTGCAACACCAAAAGCTAAATTTGTTTGAAATTTGATGATTATGGATTAATATTATACATTAGAACACATAATTACATGATTGTATCACTGCTGGTACATATTGAGCAATTTCCATTTGACAAACAAAACTTTTTTTTCAATTTCTTTCATTTCTCTCTGGAAATTCCAGAAGGAAAGGTCAACCACGCAAGGTGTACACTGTACCCAATTTTTTGAATGTTTCTGACCAGATATAATTCCGTTCCATTTGATTCCTTCTCAGCAGGCTTTTAGCCAGATGAGCATCCAGCTGTCTTATGGACGGCCACTTAGTGAAGAAAATCATTTTATTTTTCATATGTTACCTTATAAATTTTTCATTTGAGCAGGCCCAATAGCATTTTCATTTCATTTGAGCAGGCCACTTTTCAAATCCTGGCTAAAAGCCTGCTTCCCAGAATTTAAGAAATTTTCGGTTGAAGGGCTCCAATTTTGAAAACAAAGATTTTCCAATTTTCTGGAAACTTTCCAAGGAAATTTCCGTACCATAATGGTACGGAAATTTCCTTGGAACCATTTTGCCTCTAGTTTGAGAGTTCTGGTATTTCTGATTGAATGAAAAGCAGCCTTTGACTAATAAATTTATCTTCTGTTTGATCAGTCTCTATAACTACCAGTGCTTGCACCAGTAGAGCGGCTGTTTTGAAAATGAGATCTGTCTTCTATTCTAGCGCATCTTCATGTGCATTCTTAATATCAATTAGTATCAAATGGTGACGAGTGATATTAGGAAATTATTTCTTAATTTTACAAGCATACCATTTGATTACCTTATAATGTCATAGATGACAAATTGTCCTTACAATCTAGGGTTTCTGACTTGTTTATTGTATCGAGAAATTTGGCACAAAGCATTGCAATGTTTCACACATGAAATTATAATCAAAATTAACACTGAGATTTTGCACCAAAATTAACGACTGATGTGTCACCTGTAATAAAATTATCAAAAATATATAATAGACTTTTTAATTTTGAATTCATACTTTGGCTTCCCTCCACATCTGTGCCTCTGAAGTACAAAAGCGTTTCGGAACTCTTGAGTGCATGTGTCACATCGGAACTGTCTTGAGAGGCATTCCAAGGAAGAACTATGTCGCAGTGCTTTCTCTCTTTCCATAAACTCCTCCAGGCAGTGGGTACACTGGAATTTGGTTCTGTCTAGTGGCAAACACCAATGATAAGAACTTAGTTAGTTCTTTCAGTCGAGAGAAATTACTAGAAAACCATGCTGAATGTACATGTACAAAATAGGAAGTCATAGATAAAGTTACGTTGTTGTAAGATTTTAGCTGCATACTAACAATATATAGGTAGATCCAGAAGTGCTAAAAAGGGATTGGGTTAGCCTGTGTAACATGCGTTCACTTCCTAAAGCATGCAAAGGGAACAGAACTGCAAACAAGTGCAGCCAGGGAAGAAGTTGAGATGACCATTTTTCCCCCACCCCCTCTTTCCTCTTCTCCTTTCATGCTCACCTTCTACAATGTACACATTTCTCCCCGATTTTTGCTCGCTCCAGGCATGTTTGTTTGCTCACTCCCTTGTTTGATCACCCCACTTGAAAAATGGAAGGGAAACATCTGCCACAAAGACTAGGATTGGAGGGGGAGGGGGGGGGGAGTCTTGCACATTCTGAACATTTTAAGCAATAGACCACAAGTTTCTATGGTTTATAGGCTGATAAACCATGCTGGATGTTTGGCAGAACTTGAGAACAATTCCTGCCGGTATATGTAAATCACGAGCTGTAGGCGAATGCTTCATGAATTCTTCAAGTGTTCTAACATCCCAAGTGGTTTATCAGCCTATAAACCATTGAAACATGTTGTCTATTGCTTTTATATAAGAATTCAGAAGACATGCGATTCTTCCATGAGTTTACCAGCACAATAAACTATAGCTGAGAGCATGCACATTGATTTGGTTATTATATAAAAAGGCACAAGAGATAAGAGTGGGCAATGGGTGCATGTAGTACCCTGTACCCTTGGGATGACAGATCTCAGTACAACTGCCTAAGCCTGAACTGAAGCCAAACACTCTCAAGTGCAATGTTGACAGCAAACAACAGCCTGGCATAACATATTTAGTTTGAGCCAGTTTCGAGAGCGATTGGCGTATTAAACATTAGTTAATAGAGGGGACTGGTTATTAAGCCCGGCAAACATCAAAGGAGCAAACAAAGATGCCAAGATTTATGTTGGAAGGTCCACGACCCTGCACAATCTTTTGTTTTGCTCTCATACACTATTCACGAATTAGGTAACCAGCACTTTTCTATAGGTTAGTTCCAAAGTACGGAGTAAACAACTATTGTGTTTTGTGCACCGTCAAGGCCAAAAACGAGAACAAAATCATACAACAAATAACTTTGTCGGGTTTCATAACCATTCGCCTCTATTACTATGATTAAACAGATAAGTCGTGGACAAAAGTCCTTGGAACTCTTTTGTACTGTAACAAATTACCTGTGTTTTACAACTGAGGTTTGAACAATGCACTGCTGTCCTTTTTAAAACGCTTTTCCCCCCAATACAATGTTGAAACTCAGGTGAAATTGCAAGTACTAGTTTTCAACATTGTATATAGGGTTGTGGAAGAGTTTAGGCGGGTGAAGTTAAATTCGTGTCAGGCGTGTGCAGAAAAGCGCCAAAAGTACAAATTGGTCCCAAGACTTCTGTCCATGATTGTAGGTAAACTATAAATAATTGTAATAATTATAATAACTATAAATCAGTCGAAGGAATTAATGTTGGTTTTTTTGTGTGCAGACCATTAAGAGATATGTTTAATTGTGTCAAAGGTAATCCAGACAATAGCCCTTTTCACGGTTAGCTTTTCTCATTTGCATTACAATGAATTCTAGCATGTATGTGAGGCAATTTCGGGCTATTTTGCAGTTTTAGCCCGAAATAGCCCATTTCACGGTTAATTTTTCTCATTTGCATTACAATGTAATCCAACGTGGATGCGAGGCAATTTCGGGCTAAAACTGCAAAATAGCCCGAAATTGCCTCACATACATGCTAGAATTCATTGTAATGCAAATGAGAAAAGCTAACCGTGAAAAGGGCTATTGCCTCGCGTCCACGTTGGATTGCATTGTAATGCAAATGAGAAAAATTAACCGTGAAATGGGCTATTACTCTTTGTTTTGTTTTTTTTAAGTGGCGCCAGCTACTCAAGCTGTCAAATCCAAACCCAAATCAGTAGCGACTCGGTCACGCTCGTATTCCCACACTTGGTGATGGTTAAGTTTGCTGTGTTTGCCGTTCTAAAAACCGCTCTTAAACTGCCGCAAAACTAGTCAAGATAATTTATTGGAACACTCCACTAAACAAGACGTTTGTCATGTTTCTTGTAGGCGGAAAAATGGAAAAGGAAAGAACGCTGGCAGTGAATCGCGCGAGACCGAGGAAGTTCTCCAGGACAGTCGAGGTGAGACAGGTGAAAGCGAACCCAGTGAAACAGTCACTAACGATACGCCTAATGACCGCGAACTTGAAGGCACTCCTGTAAGTACGTCTGCCGCTGACAGGCATGCTCCCTTGGCTCATGCAAGCTCTCAGACATCTTTGGTTGGGTGCACACCTCTCAACACTCCGAACCATTTGTACGGGACGACACCTTTGAACACAGTTGTTACAAGTTCCCTGACTAGCAGCCCCGCCCAGAGAATGCCAGTTGTATTTGGGTTCGTTGGCAGCCCAGTTCAACAGCCCATCAGTGTGCAAAGTTCGCAACCAATTCCAAGCCCCTCTGTGATTGGACCTCCCGGAAGAATCCGAGGGACACCTTCATTCGGGGCTGGTGAAGGAAACAGTCCGATGCGCAGAAATTTGAACATTTCGTCAGGAAGTGCTTTGAATTCCCAACCTGGGAGCTTACAGGGCAGTAATTTGAGTACCATCTCTGCACAACAGCTTCAACAAGTGGTCATCTCTAGAATGTTGGCTCCCATTACTTCCGACAGCGCAGAGACCGCTTTCGTACCTCCGAACATAGCAGGGCCGCCCC
>JAHPZR010019029.1:0-15000 GCA_019787425.1 Platygyra sinensis | reverse complement strand
TCGCCATGCTTGAAAGTTACATCACTCCGTTGTTAATGAGCTATGTCGACAAATACATTAAAAACTTGAAGCCTTCTGACCTGAGTTTGTCATTGTGGGGCGGAGATGTTGTACTATACAACTTAGAGCTCAGACTTGATGTCTTGGAAAAGGTAGGGGAGACAAGTGAACCGAAAGCATTTTATATACTAGCGTAATTCATTTCTGTTTATGTTTATCTGGTGCCTTTATGATGGATATCTAGCAAGGTGACATATATCCCTTAATTATCCTGATCATAGTGTTTTTCTTCTTCAGGAGTTAAATCTACCCATAAAATTCCTCAGTGGGAAGATTCACAAGCTTCAGATTCACATCCCTTGGACAAAGTTGGGATCAGAACCTGTTGAAATCACCATCAATACTTTGGAATGTATAGTTCAGTTGAGGTATCCAGACAGTCCTGGTGACCAAGGAAGTAAAGTCTCTGAGACTTCATCGACAACTAGTGAAACACAAAATGAAGAGCTTGACAAGGTATTAGAAGGCAAAGAGGAAGCTCCACCCTCTGGATATGTGCAGAATCTTGTCAACCGGGTCATTAACAATGTCTCCATTTGTGTGAATAATGTTATCCTAAAATACCTAGAAGATGACATTGTGTTGTCATTAAACATCAAATCAGCTGAAACGTTTAGTGTCAACAGTAACTGGGAGAAAGCTTTTGTTGACGTTGTCGCTCCTGACTTTTTGCTTCAGAAACTTTGCAATATTTCAGATCTGACAATCTGCCTTGATAAGAGGAACTCCAGTGGAAAAATAGAGCTCTACCAAGATCCACTGTTGTACAAATGTGGCTTAAGTTGCCGTATGCTACTGAAGTTTGACAGCCTACTGAGGCCACTTGAAACAAAGCTTAATGTATACTGTGAATCTGCCGACATTTCACTGACTGATCAACAGCTTCCAATGTTTATGAGACTGGCAACTCTGTGCCTCAGCCTTTACTATGGAACCCTTGATTTGCCAGGGTGCAACTACAAACCTCATCCTGCAAAGAGAATTGTTGAACAACAGGCAGTCTCCAACTCAAATCTAAGTCTACCATCCCAAGCACAAGAGATACCTTCTCAGACAGGAAGCCAAACAAATCCTGTGAATGATGAAGACTGGGTTAACTGGATGTGGTCTCTTGTGCCTAATCTTGCAGATGACGAAGCTCTGCAGCTCGCTACTCCTCCACCAACTCCTCTCCTCATGCTAGGATTTTATGTCTCTCAAGTAACAGTGACTATTAAACTGACTGGAAGGGTCACTGAGGGAAATTTCTTTGGAGGACAACGATTTGAATTTAAGCCTGTTTTAAGTTTTGAATTCTCGGGAGGAGCTGCTGAGATTGTGATGAAAGGCGATGAATTTTTTGATGCACAGGCAGGCGTGTCATCTGTCATGGGCTGGAATATTGGTGACTGTGTCTGTGGCAGTTTGGATGTATCTCCAACAAAGGAAGGAATTGAAACTGATGAAAGGGTAAATAAGATGTTTGCTTTGACATTCGTTCAGCATCCTGATACAGATTACTCTGAACACACAAATAACCAAAAAAAAAATGAAAATCTTTGTTTAAAGTTGTAAGGGAAAAACATATACTTGACCATGGATTGACTTAAGAAAATGTAACTTCCTTTCTGGGCCAAAAGATGAAAGACTAGCAACATGAAGTTGCACTTGATGCGCCAACAGACGTTTAGAACTCAAGAAGTAGATGCAAGCTTGCATTTGCTGTGTTGATCTTAAAACTAACAACACTTCTTTCTTGTCTCTTGTAGGAAGACATGTTCATTACCATCATCAGCCCTAAAGAAGATTCTTCAGACTCATCAGGATTTCTGCGAGGTTCCCTGTTTGATAACACTGGAACATCCTCTCTTGAATTACCCGAACTTACATTCAATGCAGAAGAATTTTTAAAGGCGCACAATGAAGCCCTTGCTCTCAGAAGGTATGGGGCATTGTTTTTAGACTACTTGTACACAATGGAAATTGAACCAGAAAGGAATTCTGAAAATGATGGTGAAAGTCAAGTTGAAGGGTTGGAGGTTGTTGGTGAAATCCGACTTGTCAAGGAATTGTCTTTCAAGAGGATGATTGTGGGTCCAACACATTTGCAGCTCTCTTCCAGTATGATGCACAGAATGGAGCTGGTTTTGAAGTTGTCATTTGAAGATATCATCCCAAGGAAAGGTCAGTAAATATATGTTATTTGCTGGCTGGGAGGTCCTTACAAAGAGAAACTGTGACCAAGTGTTCACTATACAGACAACCCCAAGGTGGTAAATAACCTATTATTTTCCCCTTCTCTTTTGTTAATAACTTTTATAATTTATTGCTCTCCACACACATTGTGCGTACACTACTTGCCAAGGGGTGGAGATAGGACAATCTAGACTGCGCTAAGAACCAATTCATTGGCATGCCCACTTTAAAAAATGAGTGTGTAAACGTTGCTCCTTCTATAGCAGGCCTTTGTTGTATGTAGAGCTCTATGGTCTGGAGAAAATATTTTTTATTAACTTAGTTCAAGGAGAAGAGGACCATCCTAATCCATGTTTCTTGGCTTACATGAATTCCTGAAACCATTGTTGTTTTCTTAAGCCCATTTTTTGCTTTTTATTAACATTTCAGAGAAATGTGAGCCATTCTACGATGAGTTTATTGAGAAGCAGCTTCTGGCAGGAAATATTCCAAGCCGTCACCTCAGCACCACCTTGTTGTCTTTTTCTGCTACACTGCCAGCTGCTGATCATGGAAGGATGTCGCCAGGTTCTTCTCAGGTGCATACAAGCAGCAGCAGTACAGAGCTTCATGCTCTCTCCTCACAGCTGTCTTTGCAAAGCATTCAAGATGTTAGTAATTTAGTTTTACCCATTTATATAATTACTAATGAACTTTCCACGTGTGCGGTGTACTGTATGGTGTACTACTAGCAGTACTGTAGGTGCCAAAGATGATTGCTGAACAGGCCCCATATAGGCAGTCCTGTGTGACCAGTCTGATGCTTGTGCTATGTGTTACCATTTTTTTAGTGATCCCATTGAAAGCTGACATTAATTTTTGGAAACAGATGGGTTTACAATATGTCAGCTCCTCCTTCCTGGAGTTCTGGGTTTGAGCCCTAGCTGGGGATATCTAGTTGTGATTTTGGGTAATACATTTTAGTCTCACAGTGCTCCTCTTCATCCATGTGTAGAACTAGTGTCCCATCCAGATATTTGGAGTAGAAATACTTGTAGTGGCTTCATGCTACAGAAACCAAAGAGAAACTCTTGCCTGATGGGCCACTTGGCTCCTATACAGACTTTACCCTATAATATGTTACATGCACTTTGTACTTAATTGATGAAAGCTCATGTATACACATCAGACAGGTATGTTTAGTAATTTAACAGACTTGAATGAGAATTGCGAGTAAATGATATTGATTTTCAAAACTGACAGTTCAAAGGTGTCTTTCTCTCTAGGTCGAAGATAATGACGCAGTCCCTCAACCAGCATGCATTGTTCACATAAGCAGAATTGACTTTCAAACCACACAACCCATGTACCCAACAGAGCTCACTAAACTGACCATCTCCAATGCTGAGTACCCTGCAGGGAAAGCCATGCTCACGTGTGCATACACTGAAATGTCTGCCCAGGTAGGTCATATGCTAATTTCCTTATTACTGAGGTGCATGCTCTACTGCTAAAGGTCAATGGAAGTTTTCAGTGAACTTAAAAGATATCCTCGGTGACCCAGGGGCAATTAACAAGGGAAGGTTGAAATGATGGGAAATATTCATTTGGTGAAATTTAAGAGTTCCCTGACATTTCTTCACAATTTTGAACCCATGCGTTGACCAATGCCTTGACCTTCCCTTGCAAAAACAACTGCTTGAAAGGATGGTTGAAATGAACAAAAAGGGCTTTTCTGCTTTCAGTCAGGGTTAAGGTTGTATCTCAATCAGTGCATTTGTCATCTTAACAGTAAGAGTATTGCTATAGATCTGCAAAATGAAGTGGTATTTAATAACAGTATTTTCTATGAACTCTTACAGGTTTTTGGCATTCAAATGAATCTTCAGCTTCACTCAGATGCAACAGAAGTTCCTCTGTTCAACATTGTTCCGCCATTTAGTGTGGCTGGATCATCAAGAGCTTGTATTTTGCCAGAATCTTGGTAGGTTTTCTTACAATAGGTATTACATATTAAACTAATATCTGTACATGTAGCTTCGCTCTTTTGTATGCATTGCATACAAAGCCCTGATTTTTTTCAGGCTTCTTCTCTCCAATTGCTTAAATTGGAAAATTTACTGCGATGATCACTCTTCATATGTATCTACAACCGCAGTACAAATATGAACTATTTCATATATTCTTCACATCACTTCACTGCACGGGAAAAGTATGAACTCAATAAATTGACCTCGCTCCCAACGTGTGGCTTCATAGCTCAGTTGGTAGAGCATCGCACCGGTATTCGCGGAGGTCACGGGTTCGAATCCCGTTGAAGCCCTGATTTTTTTTTTTTTCAGGCTTCTTCTCTCCAATTGCTTAAATTGGAAAATTTACTGCGATGATCACTCTTCATATGTATCTACAACCGCAGTACAAATATGAACTATTTCATATATTCTTCAGACCTATTTTAGTAAATGAGTTTTGCCTTCTTATTGTGTTACAGGGGTGGAGCAGAACTCCTGAAAAAGGAAGGAAACCTTGAAGTGCCTAGCTGGCAGATCCTAGTAACAAAGCCTCAGTTTGTACTTCTCTCTTGTATTGCTGAGTCATGGGTTAACAGCACGACAAAAGTGGGAAAAGTGGCTTCAGTTCCCAAAGCAGTAATTGACAATGTTTTCTACCCAATTGGTAAGCAAACAACGATTTTTAAGACCACTTCAACAGTGTTTCTGTTCAACTACTTGTACACACATGTCTACATAATGCTCTATACCTATATTTTCATACACTTTGTCTGGGTACAGAAAGACAGTGCAAGAGTGAATTATATTTATATCCTGACCAAGTGCCCCAAACCTACAAAATTACCAAGTTTCAGCTATTGCTTTACTTCTTGATCTCAAGCCTCATATCTGAGCCATAGGGAATTTTGAAAGACATAATGATTTGGACTTGGTACAATGTACAAACAATTTTAAATATAATGTGCATACACATCATACCATTTCTAGTGCTTACAATTGTAGTGCCAGCAATATAAGTTAGTTTATACACGTGATTATTCTAATAAAGTAAATAATAATGATTTTATATCTCCTCAGTGAACAAATTTTTAATCATTTTAGAACATGAGCCAGCTAGTGTGCAGCCGGAGCTTCAGTTTAGAGTATCCAATACTGAAATGCAGTTTTGTGAGACTCTAACTGTGATTGGTGCAAGTGGTTCAGTGGGTGCTGTTGCTGCTTCCCTTAAGTCATCTTGTAAGTAACAAGGTGTTTTGAACACCCCACAGTGAAATCAAAATTTTTTACAATGTACCTACTTACCACATCAGTTTCCCTGAATTTGCAGTTCCAGTAAGGGAGGTACTTCTTCAGACTTTTTGAAGATTAAAATCGTCATGAATGATTGACATCTAATTTGCCTTGTTTTAGCATCTATATCATGAAGTGAAACGGTAAACAGGATTAACTCAAACACCATGAAAAGGAGTTTAGGAACACTGCATGCTTTCTACTCTCTGAAGAGCCTTACAAACTTAGCAGTCATGCCATTCTCAAACCTTTGTGTGGCCATGTTAAAGAGTTTCCACTGTATTATGAATTGATTTTTATACAAAATGTATCTTTGGTTTTCGGAGGTATGTATTGAATTCAACCTAAAGCACACTACTGCTTTGTAGAAAAATGCCAGCCTAGTTTTCTTTTTGTTGTAGGCGAGTCTATCAGTGAATCAACACCTTTCATAGAAGGTCCATCAGATACATCAGAAAGGTATACAGGAAACCTTTTTAGGTCGACACTTCTACAGGAGAACATCATGGAGAGTATGGGACCAGTGTTAAGCTTCACACTGCAGATACCACAGGCTGCTATCAGGAGTAGTGATCCTGTGGCTCAGCCAGGTAATTTTAAAGCTTTGTGGAATTGATCAATTTGAAACTCTTATCAAGGTTCCCGGGGGGTGACTTGCATATGAAAGGGGCGGGGACACTCATCTCTCATTTAGGGGTGATTGTTGCTAACTTGCCTAATGGCCATTTCATGAAGCATGAAGTTGAATAAGTCTATAGCAGGATGCCTCCTGCATTGCCAAGTTTCTTGTGAATCAACAGTTTGTCTATTCACATTTTGTTTACATTGGTGAATGAAAGTTAAGCTATACCTGTGATGAGTAAATGGTTGATCTCACTACTGTAGAACTTCTAGTCTTGATTCATTCGTGTTGATCTGCATATCGTTTGCTCTTAGGACCAGAGGCATTGTTCGTGTTCTTCACTTATTGTTTGGTTAACCTAATTATAAAGAACTTTGTAAGTGGTGCAGGTTACCCCATGGTAAAGGTGCAGTGACCAGAATCAAGCATCTATTAAGATGGATGTGGAGTCAGCTAAAGCAGCAACATAATGCTGCATAATGCAATGTTGTACATTTTTTTTAAATAAAATATATAGCTCCTTATTGACAACACTTGAAGGCACTGACAATAGCATTTTTTGCCTGTAATCCTCAGGTCCTCCAGGTGGTGATCATGTGAGTGGCATAGTCCTGTTTCATCTGAAAGGCATAACACTTTGTCTTGATCCACTGTTGTACAAATGGATCTCATACAAATCTCCTGCACCAAAAGCAACCCCTCGTCACAAGTCAGAACGAGAGAGGACTAAGTCTACTAAGCACCAGCCCCTAACAAGGACCCCATCGGCCACCACCCCCAGAAAGAAATCATTTGCCAGAGGTAATTGAGTGTTAAGTTATTTTTCTGTAAAATTTGAATTTACTAACTACACATCCTTCGAATTCGATCATGTTTTGTGCATTTGGAGGTTGTAAATAGCCCTGACAATAAAGCTCTAACACAGCTGTTGTTTGCTTCATGTTCGCCAGGTTATGGGTCCATTGCCTCCCCAGCTAAAGAAGAAAAAATTGCCAGCAACAAAAACGACAGTCCAACAAAAGAGAGTCCGCCAAGTGAAAGCACCCAGGAGATGGTGGATGGAAGAAAGATGTTCGAGTCTTGGTTGTTTGACAAACTGACTTTTATAACAGCCATGGAACTCCAGGTAAAGAGATGCTCGATGTTGAAAGTGTATTGCAACATGTATTGTCTTGTGACTATTGGCTTGTAGCACGTGCACGTTTTTGTGGATACACAATGTTTATTGTCACTTTTGTTGGAAGCAACGTGGAAACATTGACGTTAACGCATAAATTAATTCTATCAAATGTAGAGTAAACTATAATGATTGTTCCTCTTCTTACGTGAACATGTTTCTAGCTTTCACGGTTTAACAGGTTTTACTGTTATTCACTATTCAGGTAGAACTCAAGAGTGTTGCGTTATTCCTGCCAGAGAGACACATAATTCACGACATCTCAACCAGCGACATCGTTCTGAACTACTCCGTACAATCTTTAAAAACCACCAACAATTCCTTCCCGCCCACACTGGTCATCTGTCTCCCAAGTTTCAAGCTTCACAGTGCCAACCATGAACCCATGTCAGTCAGACAGTCCCTGCCAGTTAAGATACGACACAGAGATATCACAAGAAGAGAAACTCTGCCTTGGACATTAGAAGCGGAAAATCTTGCAGTGTACTCAGTGTATGTGAAGAAGAGCTTGTCAGGAGAGGAGCAGCACCCCGTTGTGCATTACGTATTGTCAAAAGTTTCATTCACCGCTGTGCTGGCATCGGCTAGAACGTCTTCAGTACCCAGTTCCCCACCACTGGCGCCGCCCCAGTTTCTCAAGCCGAGTAGCGCGGGAGGTCGGAGGGTTTCTACTCTTGGGTTTTGTGTTCACACGGATTGTCAACCGATTGAAATCAGCTGTTCCAGAAAGCAGGTGGGAATTTTGTGAAGTCACACTCGACATCAATATAGCAATCTCTCATTTCAAATTGCCGGTGATATCAGATCTGAGTGTTTTATATTTTCATATTATCTTTTATAGATGCAGCTTGTTGCTAACTTGTTAGAGGGTCTCCTGTCAACTTGCTTCACAATCCCGACCTCTTCCACTTCCGCTGACACTACTAATTCCGGTGTAACGGCTTCAGTTCCAGCGACTCCTGCCCCAGTTCTTAAACGGACTGTTTCAGTCACTTCATCATCAGGCTTGGACCAAGTGGAAAGTGAGGTGGCGGAAAGCGTATCTTCAACGGCATTCTCACAGATTCAGCAGGTGTGGCATCATAATAAAACATTTAAGAATTTTGCTTGGTGTTTAGTAGCTTTCATAAAAACTCGTCTTTATTTGAGTTTTCAACTCTTTTCTCATCATGCTGAAAGAGTTCAGACCAAAAAAATTACATAGTAGTGACTTAGCCTGACCGAGATCCGTCTAGTGCTTATGGACGTTTCGCGCTAATTGTTTCTGCGTATCCTTACTTGGCACGCTAATTCACATGCCACACCATGCATGCTTAGTAATAAAATGAACAATGATAGGGCAGATGTCCACTGCTATAGCTTTGACTGGATTTAATAATCTTGGACGTTGGTCTGGTGGTCGTGGTCATGGTGCTCGCGTGCAGTTCCCGCCAAAACAGCCGTTTTTAAACGTCTCATTTTTTTAAAATCTTCTAGTTACAAGCCAAAACATTATCCCACTGGTACATTAACAGAGCCTAAGTGAGTCAATTCTCTTTTAATATACAGCCACCATTCTCTTTGAATTCTTTCAGCCGTCTAACTCGATTCGAGTTTCATTGTGGTTACAATGGACCCTTCCACGTGTCGTCGCCAACCTTTACAGTCGGTCAGCGGTCGGTGACTCCGCAGTGTGCGTCAGCGCAGAGTTGGAAGATCTAACAGCTTCTATTGACTATAGTGACACCCTGCTTCAGATGCAGTACAAGGTTGGAGCTTTTAACATCTCGCACTTCGAACACAGGTGAGATTCCCTTTGACAGAGGATTCCTTGGTAAATGAACTGTTTAGTTGAAATCTTGTAAGTAAGCAGACCGTCTCTCTTTAACTGTGAATTAAATAAATTAACGAAAAACGAGATGACCTGGAACGAGATTGCCTCTTCCGCAGACGTTTTTTGTCACGCAATCTTTCTCCCCCACGAACGTCGTGGAGGAAAAAGATTGCGTGACGAGCCCAAAGAACTTCTGCGTAAGACGCTGGGTACGAGATAAAGGTTAGCGCGGGTTCAACCACAAATCTGTATAGCTAGCTTCTGAGAAAACAGATAAACCGTTAAACTAATTATACTTTTCATGAATCCCCTTATCTTTCATCCCACTCAACACTGTTGTATGTTCCTTATAGATTACTCAGGGAAATCATTTGCTAAAACGACTCTGATTTCCGTAGTTTTTACAGATATAAAAGTCAAAGTCAAAGAAATAGCTAAGGCAACATTTTCAGTAAGAGAGAAATTTACTGGCTATGCTTTGTAAATGTTGCACCTCATTATTCTCACTTATTATTGAACAGCACTGAGGGCTCCTGGATTCGAGGTCGTTTGAACGGTATACTGTTCTCGTGCAATGACATCATCTCGTCCAAGTCACTTTTCACATCCGCAAGACGTCCGTCCAGCGGTCGCCGCGAGGTTCCAGGTCCCGGACCGCACGGTTTTCTCACGGTTATGTACAAACGTTCCTCTCTTCACTTGAAGAGGCGTAGATCGCTTTCTGTAGAGAGAGCTGGTAAGGAGGAAGACTACTTCAAAGATCAGCACGAAGTCCGCGTCAACATTCAACCATTTGATGTTGTGTTATGCTGTCCAGTTATAGTAGCGGCTCTGAACACGTTTGATTTAAGCCTGTTGGAGCGGTTTAGCTTTCTGTCTGAAAACAATGCTGTCGTAGAGAAGGCAGAAAGCGTGCACCACTTGAAAGATGACGAAGGAGAAAAAACTGAAAGTGTAACCGTTAATGTCGACCTTCTACCTCTTCTGTTTGTGAACATGAGAAATCTGAGGCTATTTATTCCGACTGTATCAGCTGGTAAAGAGGTAGACGTCTTACCCGAGACAGGAAAGGCGCATTTTTTAGAAGACATGACGGTTGTACAACTGTCAACAGTCTGTGCATCTCCTCATCCAGACAACCCGAACTCTAGGACAGTTTTAAATCGCGAGTTCTACGAGAAGTTTCGTAAATTTGGCCGCAGTTCCAGACAAGCCTTGGGTTATGATATTCATGATGTTCAGTATCAAATTGACCTGTGCGGGTTTGGTGTGTGGACGGGGAGCTGGGGACAACTCTGTGGAAAACTCAAACAAGAGGATGACTTGGAACTAGTTGGGATTGCTGTGGACCAGAATCCTGCGCTGGAGTGGAACACGCAGATGTGGTATGTAATGTGAATACAGCGTCCTGTGTCATTTTCTGCGAAATGTGAAAGATACACCAGAAAATGTTATGTTTACGGAAGTCGGAAGTTGGATATAAAGGAACAAAGGCACGATTTCACTAGTTTGTTTTAGTGGTCCTGAAATTTGAATTAGCTTTAGTAAATACGAAGGGAAAAAACAAAGAAGGAACAAAGCAAAGACGGACTCAGCTCCTTTAGGGTCATTTTTGCATAAATCAAGTTATCTTAATGAAAAGATTGGTCGCAATTGAAGGTAAACTTTCGCGCTATAATAATCATTGGGAAATTTTTTCCTCAACTTTGATGTGTTTTACTGTAAAGAGGGAAGGGAGATGAATACATTAATGCTTTCTATTCACCACCAGCCGGTTTTTTTTTATTCATCAGGCGCGGCACAGAAGAGGTACACGTGACACCAGTCATTTCCGGCTCAGACTTCAGAATAGTGCTTGCGCCCGCGATATCAGTAGAGAAGAATGTGACAGTGAAAAACTCGACAGTGTCTGAAAATGTCCTGGTCTGCGGATGGTCCTTAGAATTTAATGTGGTCACGGACGTCGACTGTTTCCTGAACAAGAAACAGGTATTTTTGGACGATATTTTTAAGCATCTCATGAAGGGTGATAGGACGTGAGGACACGGGGAAGGAATGCAGATACGAGCGTCATTCTCAAGCTTGAGTTTTCTTTTGTTCAGGTGCTCATCACAGAGGGATCTGGGGACTGATAAACGGTTTTTACGTTGCTATTAGCTCAAACTATTTTGCGTAGCAAAGCAGTAGCATTTGTGACAAGGGTTGATCTCGGTCTTGTCAGTGTTACGAATTTTAACGAATTTTAACGAATTTCGTAAACGTTTCTGTCTGTTTTGTACAGATTCAGCTTCTCCAGACTTTATCAGCAGAGAATCTGAAGCTCCTGTCTAACTGCTCCTTGAGTGCACCTCTAAACGAAAGCGCCAAAACACCATCTGACTCATCTGTCAGCCCAGAAGATGTTTTCAGGGAACGTTTTGATAAAATTGACAGTGGGTTTGAGAGCGCGCGCACTAACTTAACTACAAAATTCAGCAAAGCTGTAGGTGGGATTTCTAATCTCAATCGAGGGAGAACTCCACGCAACGCTGATAAACCACCAGGAGTTGAAAATGAAGTTCCGTGGGAGGTTTTTCTCACTGGTAGGAAACTTACAGCAGCGGTTTACAGCCGTATTCCTCTGGACGAGAAACCTGCGGAGAGAGAATTGCGTTCTAAGCCAAACTTGCCGGGAAGAGGCAAAATCGCGCAGGTTAAACCTGTTTTGAGAGTTGAACTAGTTCACCCTGCTCTCATTGTGAACACACAATCCAGCGGTCCGCGGATTCAGGTGTCCTGCTTTGACGTCAATGTTGCTGGAACTTCTCCTACGACAGGTAAGAAAGTTGGCATTTTAAACTCCAATTTAATCTTTAGGTTCATTGACCGAAACTTTATTTTTGTTCCTCAGCAAGTTCCATATTCAAGGCCCTCCCTGATCCAGCGGATTACACTGCTGAGTGGTTCAAGAGCGGGGTTGGTGTCCCTGATCCTCACAGTGGTATTTTACCATCACTGATGACGGTCGACATCACAGACTTCCTAACTGGTCCAGGTAAACTGATAACGAGTTACAAGTTGTACCATAACAGATTTATTGACCGACCCACCGACTGAGACTTGTTACCATTAGTTCCTTGTTTGTATTCTATTCTTTTGTGCTCGGTCTCACATTACAGACTCTCATATACAGAAAACTGTTCTTTACGTTTCAGCTGAAGTATCTGTGGAACTGGGTCGATCTATTCACATGAACTTCAATGTAGAGAACGTAGAACCGCTTACAGAATTCATAGACGGTCTGGTGCTTCCTGGTGAAAGGGACTTAGTGGCCGAGGGCACCCAGACAGGTGCCTCAGGAAGGAGCCTTTTCCTGCAGTCCTTTAATTTGTGTACCATGGGCATGTTTATCCAACTGGAGGCCCCTCCCGTTCTCGCCAGTCCCAAACTGCTCGGCAGTGTTCTCGGGATCGAGACAAAAGCTTCTCTGAAACCGGATTTGCAAGGTAAGATGTTTGTGTTTTGTTGCCAGCTTGCGGTTGTGTCAAATCTGTAGATAAAACGCGCGTTTCTTATGAGCAATCAGTGGCTGAATTGAGAAAGATTGAGACTATCTTTCCATCTTAGAATGTTGGAAGCATTTGGGTTACTAAAGTGGGCTATGTTTGAACAGTGATTTGCAGAGTACGTTATCCTCGATAAAAGATAAAACGATCAACTGAATCCCTATTTTGTATTTATTCCTATATTTCCTAGGCAACCTAAAGAGAATAGACACAAGATTCCAGTTACATGGTTTAGGTCTAGCTACCTCAGTGTACGACAGATGCCGTTCATTAATTCGTCCATTCAGCTGTTCGATAGATTTGGAGACCATCTGGGCTCCGCATAGTCGAGACCTGTTTGTGCAGCGGTATGTAATGTTTTACGCACTTCACAGTACTTTCCTTGTGCCTGTTTTGTGTCTATTTACGCTGTTAGAGAGGTACATGTAAGTAAGGAGACTTACCCAAGAACGCAAACTTGACTCCAATCATCGCTTGAACTCGGACTTCCGTTCAAAGTGAAGACAAAGGCGGTAACCATAAGGGAACCGGGCAAAGTTAAAACTGCTTCCTTTTTCTCTCCTGTTAGTGGCTGTGGCCTTCCTCAGCTCTACGCAGTTGTCGAAGCTGGCTTTGTACAGGTCGATGTTGGTCAAGAACAAGTGACTTGCCTCAGTCTTCTCGCTGAAATGTCTCAACAATTTACCAGTCCACCCGGGGTAAAGAATCAAACTTCGGAAGCTGGCGCAGAAAGCAGTGATCATGCGCGCAACGTGCCAGAGCGGGTTGTGTTGCATCAGTCTTTTGATGATATCCGAGCCGGCTGCTTTAGATACGTCACTGCTTCAGGTAACAAAATCTCTGGCAAGATGATTTGGGTATGGTCAAGCATAGAACGGTTTAAAGAGTTTATGGCATTTCTTTGCAACGTCTTCCACCATCTGGAAAAGCCTGTAACATCCGGGTTGTTCATCTCCATTTCCTAAACTTAAGATGGCATAGTTACAGAACTATATATTGGCAACAATGCCTGTTTATTGTAAACGGATTGTTGCGTTCACATAGTGTAACGCAATCCTAATCCAGTCTGTATCGAGATTTTTTGGGACAGATTTCTTCACCGATTTCTCTCCCCCCCCCCCCCCCCCCTCAGTAGGGGCAAATTGCATCACGAGCGCATGCACGAACGCAGTCACGTGTTCGCCGAAAAGATCCGAACAAAGTGTGTATGATTTCTACAAAGCTGCATGTATTTTGACCCGGTAGCCTTGGACAGCAAGTAACTTAAAGCCTGTGTCATCAGGAAAGAATGTTTTGTAGCTCAGCGACGGTAAATGGCCATGGGTTGTACGAAGAAAACAAGTCTTCCGTGTAGCTCCGCAGATCGCCATGATGACCCTCAGAAAATAAATTTTCCGATTTGTAGCTCAACAAATTCGTTGTGCCCATAGTTGGTTGTCAGAAAGCAAACTTTCCCTGTTGTGTAACTCGCCAAAAGGCCTTGGTTCATTTGTAAAACTCAGCAAGATGTAAATTCTAGCAATGTAAACAAATACAAACACAAAATTTAAAAACATTTGGCGACTCGCTGTTTTGCAGGCTCGCTGGTCAGAACTTTATTGTCTCGAGAGATGTTTGTTACAAGTGTTGGCGATCAGAAATTGAAGTGTCGGCCAATAGTTCAAATACCTTTCCTGGAAAACATTTTTGTCCAGCACAAGTTAATACTTAATTTAAACACTTTTTCCGCAGGCTATAATCTATTCATCGCTAGTTCAACTGCACAAGTGTGCAGATCGTTATCTGACATTCGAGCAAACTTATTTTTCAATCGAGCCATTCGAACGCCACCAAAGTAGACCAAACATGCAAAGTACGCGCGTGAGCGCACTGCTTTAATCTTTGATTACTGCTAGTTGTAAAACAAACCCATTTATTTTGTCACAGCAAGTGACTTCAATAGATGTCTGAAAATAAAGCGTATTTCACCATCTCTTCTTTGTTTCAGGGGAGTTAGACATGCATCACCCAGAGCCCTGGGAGGTAATTTTTACTTCAGACTTTGTGATAGGCCTCCCACCATGACCTGGAGGTACCCTGAGCCCCGAGCACTGTCAGCGGTTGATCTTGTACCACTACCTTTGTCGACACCAGTTTTGGTGAACACGCTGAATATGGGCGATGAGTACCAGGTAAGGTGTGGCAGCAGCATGTTCTATGTTTATATACCGTGCATGAATTGACTTCATTATTTGGCGATCTACGCAAGCGGTCAAGATAACCGAATCCTGTGCTGTGATTAGCTACCCGAGCGGGCAAGATGCGAGCTGTGTTACCCTCTCGGGATT
>JAHPZR010019023.1:37500-49249 GCA_019787425.1 Platygyra sinensis | reverse complement strand
TAGCATAAAATGGGGGGGTGGCACAACACACCCCGCAAAGTGCGAGCAAGAAGGGTGGCAGCTACACACCCTAGTAATGATGAGTAATGCAATGAGGGTGGCAGCAACACACCCTAAAAGTGAGTAATGCAATAAGGGTGGCAGCGACACACCCTGCAAGGTAACGGATGAGCCAACGAGTGAGGCGCATGCCCCACCCGGGAGTGATTGAAAGTTAAGGTGGGGTAATGGCCCCACCCAGCCTGCTACATGCAATGAAAGTGGCAGGTATGCACCCAAGCCAGTAGTCCAGCTTTATTGAAAGGGGGTAAGGGGTGTGGTGAGGTAAAATACAGAGCTAAAGCGAGGTAAACTACTAAAGAACACAACACAATTTGTACACGCGATGTAAAACAATAGAGCATGCAACTTCGAGCTAATGGATATATATGTACCTTGGTATCGATTACAGTTCGCTAACAATGGAGACTTGCTTATCGAGATGCTCAAGACCCAAAGGTCAGTTTGTGTTGTATATTATGGAACAAAGCAGTCCTTGTCATGTACGCAGAGTCATGCAAAAGGTCCTTCAAGACATATCAGAGTGTTCACAATGGCCTTCGTGGATGACGTAGATGCTTGTAAACAATAGTAGATTGAAAATTTCAATAAGCTCCGATTAGTTAACTACATTTTACAAGTAAAATTATCACTCAAACCGTTTGAATGGTTGACAATTTTTTTTGAACGGATAGCTCAAACTGTTCGAACGGCTGACGAACTTTTTTGAACGGCTAGCTCGATCCGTTCAAATGGGTGCTAATTTTTTTCAACGGATAGCTCAATCTGTTTGAATGGATGCTAATTTTTTTAAACGGATAGCTCAAGCTGTTTGAACGGATGCTCATTTTTTTGAATGGATAGCTCAAGCTGTTCGAACAGCAAATGAACAGCTTACGAATGGCTATCCGTTTTAAGAACGGCTAACCGTATAGGAACATTTTCACATCAGAGGTCACAATTTTGCTTTAGTTTCCATGGAGTAAATACGGCATGGTTACTCGTTTATTTTAATTTTCTACATGTCATCTGAAATACTAACATTTATCTTCAATACACTGAGAGCACTGCCAAAAGAGAAAGCTGATTTCGCAAACACAGAATGCATGATCACGCGTGTACAATAAAGATTTTGTATCAACATTAATTTTTGAGTACAATACTCATTGAAAAGCATTGGAATCGCTGAAAATCTGCGAGCAGATGTTTGTTTGTTTCCAAAGTTTGTTTATACAGCCACTACTACATAACTCGGGTGCCAGCCAAGCTGAACTTGTTACTGATTGTTGAGACGAAAGAACGGTGAGTTGAACGTTAGCTCATCCACACAGTTAGCATGTCATTTTGCACAGTTGAAAAAATTAATGCGTGCTGTTTGACTCGCCAGCGTGCCATTTCACCCGGTATGGAGCTTGACACACTTCATTGTTCGATGAGACACGCAACTTTTGTTTTTACCGTGCGATAATAACAAAGGAAAAATTTTAATGATGCATGCCTTCTGACATGCTGCTCGGAAGACAGTGGGTCATTTGACACACTGGCTATTGTCTAGCATGCTATTTTAGCATGCCTGTGCGTTCACCTTTTTCCCTGTTTTCCCATGGAGAGTCACACTATACAATGTATATACAATGTATTCTTATGGTTGTAAAGACCAGCATGACTGAATGTTAACCTCAAATTATTTTTGTGAAAATTGTATTATTCTAATCACCTTGATGTTCAGATGTACTTGAGACTTCCTGGAGTTTCCATAATGCTCTCTGATGTTCAGTAGACCTAGAAAAATTCATTGTGCCAAGAACAGTGCAGTTTTAAACAGAGGAAATAATTACAATCATAAGAACACTTAAGAGTACTTATTACTTCTTCTGCTTCTAAAGAATGTTTAGTCCCAGCAGTATCTAGAGAAAAACTTTTTTCTTCCCTTTATTATATGTTGATTACTACAATGATCAATAAAGTTTAAAAAGAAGAACACAAATTGTTATACAAATTACCAGGCAATTATGATTTAATCCCAAACTCAAAATGTTAACTCTCCTAACAGATTGCCATGACATTATTTGAATGTTTGATCACAGGATTGGGTGGCACACAAGGACAATATTAAAAAAGTGTATGATTTTATATACAGTATCTATTCTTATGACCTGTGTACTTGACAATGTATCAATGTAATGAAGAGAAAATAACATATTGGTCACAAGGATAACTTACCAAGTAGCCGTCGGTTTAGACTGCATTATTGTGACTCCGCCATTCACTGGCACCAGCACAGATAAATTGCTAATTGAACATGGGGCTGACATACAACTGGGATTATAACGATAATCAACTCTGAGATCTGTTGCTTCCTCATCACATTTCCAATAACTACACAGCTGAAGAGGAGTTGTGGAGAAGCCATTTGTCTTAACCTAGAATTGAGTGTTCATATAAAAAACGCCAAAACATCAAAATTTTACTAACACAAGGGAACAGCACACAGGAAGACACAATGGCTATAAAAAAATAGATATAAATTTAACCATAGTTAATAGAGGGGACTGGTTAGGACGCCCGGCAAAAATCAAAGGAACAAACAAAGATGCCAAGATTTATGTTGGAGGCCGGGTCCATGACCCTGCACAATCTTTTGTTTTGCCCTGATACACTATGCATGAATTACGTAACCAACACGTTTCTATTGGTTAGTTCCTCAGTTCAGAATAAACAACTATTGTATTTTGTGCAGGGTCAAGGGCAAAAAACAGAACAAAAACATACAACAAAGAACTTTGACGAGTTTCATAACCATTCCCCTCTATTAACTATGATTTCACGCATCGATCTAGCCAAGGTACTCAACATAAACAAAACAAAAGCAGTCAAAAACATTTGTATAACAGAAACAATTATACTTCGGTTAACTTTTGTAATCCTGGGATACTGTTGACTGGCTTCCAAACAACCAGTCCTGTTTAGAACAACTTAACCTGACATGAGTCAAAAACCAGCACTTGGTCAGCAGTCAACTTCAAAAACACATGTGATGTTGACAAGCTCTAAACTTGAGCCTGCAATATGGTCATGACACGAGCAGATACCTTGTTTTGGCAGGTGTCAATTGACCATAACATGGATGTCCAATATCAAAGAAGGATGCTATAAACAAAGGAAAGTTGTCTCTGTCAACCTACTAGCTAAAAGATTGCTTACGTGTCCACCACCAATACTGCTAGCCATTAGCAGGTCCTTACCTCGTATTTGATGATTTCAATATTGTAATACGTGCTTGCTCCTTGTTCAGATTGTTTCTTAAGATGGTCTGCCAATGAAGCCATATTGAAATCATAGCTTACACCATCACCACCACTCAGCTGTCCTTTACTAAATCAATACAAAAACACTTACAATTATAAATTTTGTACTGTACTATTCAACAAGCAGCAAATCAATTTTGTAATTACATTTGTCTAAACAATGTTAAGAAACAATGATAACAATTAACCATAATAATAGCAGGGGAGATTACTTTAAAGTGCTACTGAAACGAAATTTTCGCATGTGACATTTTTGCTTAATAATAAAGTTTGAACCTTACTTGGAAACACTGCAACCTTTTCTTTCACATACGGTAAGTGAAAACTGCTTTTTCAGCCGTTCGAAGTTGACCGGGTGAGCTTAAAATTGGCGGCCATCTTGGCGTGGCCAAAACAACGTAGTGACGTCACTGGTTGTGTTACTATGATGCCTTACTGAAAATATAGAGTGATTATGGGAGAAGAGATTAGGGTTCAAAGCCCCCGAAAAACATCTCTAGGACATCTCAGAGCTGTGAAGCAGTTGATAACACTAGCCTTAAACCTGAAGAGGCGGAGAGTTGATCCTGAAACTTTTCAGTCTATTCAATTGGATATTTCCAGGATATTTTATGTAAGCAAGCAAACGAGTCCGAAATGAACAGGACACTTATCAAATGGCGATCACTCATTTAACAATAGCTACACTCATAAAGTAAAATAGACATGAAAACAAGAGAAAGCGGCTTTTGAAAATATTACCCGGAGTATTGCTGCACGAATCGCAGCAACGACGCTTCTAGTCTTCGAGTTGCTTCGCTTAGAGGAAACCCGACGCTTGCCGCGGACAAGATTGTGCTACATATACGGTGACCTTTTATCTGGTTGGACACGAGAAAGCGGCGGAAATCGAGCCTACTACATCCTACAAGTTACCACAGCAGCAACAATTTAAGAAATGCACGTCTTTTATATAGAGGTAACGAATTTAAAACTTTAAAGACAAACTAAGCTGCCATGACCCCGTGTTTTCAGGAAACTAGAGAAAGCGTGACCGTGTTGGCAGCAAAAGATCATATATTAGTTCACATTCTGAAAATAAACCTTCGAAATGTAAACTAGTGATGTTTTAACGATTTGCTTTGAACTTGGATACTGATAAATGAAGATCTTAGACATAATGTATGTTAAGGAACACAAAGTAATTCATCGGCCGTGAAATGTTGCATTTGGGAGTGATACGTGTAAGAAAAGCAAAATATATATTCCCGCTTTGTTTACACTGATACGTATGCGGCGATATTAAAAGCAAACTGGCCGTGCTCATTGTAGACCACAATTCTAGTTCCAACGATGCTCACAACAACTCTCACTTATTAGTATCAGAAAAAGATGCCCTCTGTGTGCAATCTAGTACCCGCTGCAAAGCTTGTGGACCGTTAATAATTTCGTGATTGTGCGGATGGCTGATGTGCTTACCACCTTTAATTAATGCAGTAAAGTTGCGGAAGATACATATTCAAACCTAGGTTAAATAGACCTTAGATAACAGTGAGAATCCAAGTTTCAGATCCAGGCTGAAAACAAAAGGACGATATATCGTGTTCAGGCTTCAGGTCTTGATATAAAAGTAGCCACACTCGTCTTCGAAGTCTCCAATCGTGTACTCAAGATGTTCAAAAGGTATATACTGAGCTGTTCTAATTCTGTAGCATTCACTTCGTTAATCTACACTCTGGCGCCCTCTAACGTCTATGATGTGTATTTTCTGTCAAGGCTGGACAGAAATTACAAGGTAGAAAACTACTAGGTATCGATAATATGAAGAATAAACTTGAATAAATCAAGTGAAAACAAGAGGGAATCTATCGCGCCTCATACGTGAACACAACCAGTGATGTCACAGGGTCCTTAAACTCGGTTCCAGAGCCCAGACACAGTTTTGCTCAAAAAAGTCGATTTCAGCGACTAAAAACAGCACTTTCCGTTGGGATTTGACAAAAATAAAACTCACCATGATTTTAAGTAGGTTGAAAATTATAGATTGAGCAAATAAAAGAGGATACGAAAATTTCGTTTCAGTAGCACTTTAAGTATGATATCCTGCAAAAGGGTAATAATTATTTTAGGGTAGAAAGTTAAGGTTTTTCAAAGGTCACAAGTGATTATTTGCATTCATTTGACAGATGGTTAGTACATGTATTCAGTAATATTTATTATTCAACAAATCCTGCAATCTAATTGGTTCCAGGAGCGGGTGGAGTTTTCCATCTGGCTAGTCGGAATCATGTTTTGCTATTTTTGTGAATGAATTAGCAGTAATCACTAATCTTTTGCCCTTTTTACAATTCCATTGATGATCAGGCTCTAACATGGATCACTTGATCCTGAGTCGAGTGCACTAACCATGAGGACACGACACATCCACAATAATAATGACCAACACAAATGGTTTCACTAGATCACTCCTCTATGGACAACTGACAAATAGCACACCTGTTAATAAGTGCCTTGTTAGGTAAGATTTGTTCCAGACATGATGTTCCACGCACTAAGAAACTAAGCATGGGGGCATTTTCTACATCATAAATGAGTGGCAGAACACTGGCTGGAAATGACACTGTTATATCACCTGTAACCTTAACCATACACCTGACAAAAAATAAACAAATTCAGCATTAATTTAGAGCTAATTTTGTTCTTCATTCTCAAGACAGGGCCATAGCCAGAAAAAATTGCCACTGATTTGAGCAACATCCATGAAAAAATTATGATGGAGGCAATGACCATGGTTGAATTCTCCTTCTAGGTATTAAGGGTGTTTACAATGACTATAAACAACAAAACCAAAACAAAAATTAGAGCGGCAACTGCCTTGGTTTACCTGTTTCTAGTTACCGCCCTGCAAGAGAGTTCAAGCTACTGTATAACGAGAAAATATAAACGTTCTTTTTTCAAATACTGGTACACTAAACGACCACATGAAAGTACTTTTTGAAAGCAGTCATCTGAATGGTCTTATACATGCGTGATTTTGGATTTTCTGAAAATTATTTTCCAAGGAAATATAATTATGGGCACTATCTAACCACACTGGAAAAGTTCCAGAATTTTTCACTGAATGGAAATAACCCCTACATACACACTGTAATTTCAATTCACTGATGGATATCCATTAATTGATTTTCACATTTTTAATCACCACTAAAATCTCTTATTGTTGTAGACACAAACTTTAAAGGGACAGTCTTATCAAGATTTAGTGGCACTTGAAATTCCAGTGAAGCTGTTGGTATAAATCTAAAATGCACCGTGCTATAGTCGCAAAAGTTGTTCACGTGCTGCAGACTAGTAGGAAAGAAGTCGTCTAAAATCTGATAACATTGGGCCGACGTTTTCAAGTTAGACAAATTGTTACTTGGAGGAAAATTACTAAAAATGATTGACCTCTTACAGATTGAATTTATGCCTATTTGTCATTTAAAGGCTATTTTGTTGATCAGTGAGTTTGCACAAAACCTTCAAAGACCTATTGTGATACTGCCTCTTTAAAGATGACCAATCAGATGGTCCTAAACCAAATGCTTTTTTGTGCTTTTCCTATGTCTTTTTCCATTTTACAAATGTAATAGTAAGTAATGTCTTTTCTCATTTGTGTGTTTAACACAATAACATTACATGAGTAATATTATAAATTAAGTGCAGAAATAGACCCCTTACTTGCTCTGATCACTGCCCCTAAAAAATGCATTGACTGACTCAATAAAGGCCACAGCAATTGGAAGTCCATCATCCTTTCTGCCCAGGACAGTTCCAGCTGCCCCTTTAGCAAACACCACGCTCGACATGGTGGGAAGTCCTCCTACAGTTTTTGATCTCACCAAAGACGCAACATTCTCTTGTGAGCCTCCGAGAGCTGACGTTGTTGTTGCCCTAGCGAGTGTCTGTGGAGCAGTACTCACTGCTGTCGAGCCCATGTAGCTTACAACAGCTGATTTAGTCACAGTACTATTTTCATTTGACGGTGAATCTGATGTTTCTGCACTAGAAGTTGCTGGCGTAAAGTCCGCTAAGCAACTTAACAGTTCAGCCGAATATGAGGTGGATGATGATGAAGATGTTGAAGCTGTCTTGGTTGTCTGGCCAGGAAGTAATAGTAATCCAGAAGTGCGCGGTGGCTTAAAATATAAGAAAGACATAATAAATTCAAATGTCATGACAATGGGAGAAAGATACATGTGAATCCTCAAAGGCTGCCAAACCCGTGATTTTCTGCAAAGTGGACATGTACTCTAGCTACTAATAAAAAGAAAAAAAAATTTTTGGCAAGCTAGGCCATTTCCAAGAGTGAACTAAATGATTTAACATAACCAAAGTTATAAAGGAAAACAAAATACTGTTAAGAATGTTTCACTGATCCAAAACTTCCAGTAAAGTTACAGGCAAATCCTTCTGGTTTGCATCCAAATGACAAAGTAATGAAACTTGCATCTAGACTTTACAACTTCCAGTTCATTCTTTGTTCATAACCATTTAGAATGAGAGATTTTTCATTTGCATACATTTCTTAACAGTAATATAACTCTTCATAACTTTCTGTTTGCAGATCTCTGTCTACCTGTGGTCTTGGTCTCTGTAAAGCGCCACTAACAGAAGCTGAACGTGGAATCTCTGATCCTGGAGGTGGTTTGAGAAACAGTAGAGAGTTGCTGCTGTCATTTGCCCCTGCTGTGAACATAATTCCAGTATCACTTGATGCTGTCTCTGGAACTGTCAAGTAACATTTAGAACTGAGATCAAAATAAACATTTGCAAAGTTACTTTCAGTTGTTCTGTCAATTATTTCATAGTTTTCTTGCACAATTTGGTTCCTAGTTAGGAGATCTGCATTTACAAATGACAAAAAAGGTTGTAAAATGTACTAGATTTAATACATCATTTCATAATAATTTGTTTTTGGTCACTGTATTTTCAGTGGCATTTATCCAACACTTTTTTGTAGTATATTAACAATATTCCATGAGCGTGCATTGGATATGAGCTGATAGATAGTGTAGCATCAATTGTTCCACTTAAGCTTGTTGGATATCAGATGATTATAGCCACCTTGGTGCTATGCACCTCGTTGGCTATCTACCAACCCATATCCAATACACTTTCATGTAGAATACTGTAATTGAAGGCTTCGGTGGAAAAAGGGCGTTAGGTTTTTTACTGAAAAGTGAACTTTGTCGAAAACGCTCCAAATTTCGCATGCAGTTTTGTTTCCGTGTGTCAAACAATGTTCTGCATGTTTTTTCCCTGAAGTTCGCTTCCTTTTTGAGATATTACGTATGCAAAAAAACACATTTTTCCAAGGGCATCCTCTGGGGACCTTTTGTTGAATGGAAAACAAAAGAAACCTTTTGTTTCGCTAAGCGATCAACTCACTATAATACTTTAAGCTCTTACTACTGCTTCGTTAGCACAAGCGGATGAGGCGCTGAACGGGCCAGATTCGAATTTGTTTTGCCGTGACGCCGGTTCGACACGAGGTCGCTCAATTTTTTTTTTTCGCTCTGTTCCTTTTCTTTTTTCAAAAATGAAGATATCTATTTTTAAAAAAATGCATATACAGCGGGAATCTGGAGAGATTTTTTTATACAGGTTATTGTGACGTGAGAAAACACGTGAATTTCGATCGAGCGTCAAAGCAAAGAGAAGTGATGCATGATGCAGTACAGCTCTTTCGACTAATATCTTAAGCATTGTTTTTAAGTACCTTGTAGCCTGCCTGGTGGTTGATAGGCATCATAAAGCCTTGATAACCCGTAAGTCACCAGCATGTTTTAAAGAAGCAAAACGTGTTCTGTAACTTCCAACGCAACTGATATCAGCGGCAAGTCAGTTATCAGCGTTCGAAGTCAGGTCGATCCAGGCAGCAAAGTCCAAGAGCAGTTCTTGCCCAAGAATAAAACCCTGTCGTGAGTTGTGGCCCATTTGCCAAGCGTTGCTAGCTTCAAAGTTTGGAAAATGAGAACTGCTTTTAGACTTATAAAATTTTTCTTGCATCATCCTCCATGTTTACCCGCGCACGAGGTGTAACAGAACCTTCCCGGCATGCATTTCGATCACGTTCGGCAAGACAAGCCAAGACAAGACAAGACAAGACAAGACTCCGTAAATTACAATAATATTTAACTAATTACAGAGCGTGTTTTTTTCCTTTTTTATTCCAACATAATAATGGCCAACAAGAAGCGATCAATAGATTCAAAACATAGATCTGTGATCCAGGTTGCGTTGATTTTACTTCAAATCGGCATGATTTGTAGTGTTTTAAACTTCTGGGATCAGGGGCCATGCAGATGTAAGGAGAGAGACCTGTACGTTGCACAGAAGGGTTAATCTGTTAATCTGTCAGCCCTACATTTTTAAGCTTATACGTTGCAGGCAGTTAAAATGAAATAGAGATAGTTGCTGTGACGCTTTAAAGTGAAATCAACATTTTAACCTATTTAGGCCCGAAATCGACGTTTTCGAGTTTACGTGCTGGGTGAAATGAACAGCTTGCTGGATTTGAAGTGAAATCAACATCCTTGCCGTCATGCCTTAACGCGAAATCGCGTAAAGTGAACTGGCTGTAATTTGAGTGAAATTAACGTCTTTGCGGTCGCGTGATAACGCGAAATCACAATTTTAACGGTTTTAAAAACCTGAAATCAACATTTTTTAAGGTTACATCTTGATTGTTCTCCTTGGCCTAACACTGCACTAACCCTAACGCGTCCTGACCTTAACTCTAACGTTATCCGAAGCGCTAACCCTAACAATGAAGCGCTAGCGCTAACCCTCGGCAATAACCCTCACCCTTCAACGCTAACCCTAGTTTCAAGCGGTAACACTAAACGTTAACTCTAAGCCTAACCTTGTTCCGTAACCCTAGTTTCAAGTGGTAACCCTATTTCAAGCGGTAACCCTAGTTTCAAGCGGTAGCCCTAAGCGTTAACTCTAAGTCTAACCTTGTTCCGTAACCCTAGTTTCAAGCGGTAACCCTAGTTTTAAGCGGTAACCCTAGTTTCAAGCCGTAGCCCTAAGCGTTAACTCTAAGCCTAACCTTGTTCCGTAACCCTAGTTTCAAGTGGTAACCCTAGTTTTAAGCGGTAACCCTAGTTTCAAGCCATAGCCCTAAGCGTTAACTCTAAGCCTAACCTTGTTCCGTAACCCTAGTTTCAAGCGGTAACCCTATTTCAAGCGGTAACCCTAGTTTCAAGCGGTAGCCCTAAGCGTTAACTCTAAGCCTAACCTTGTTCCATAACCCTAGTTTCAAGCGGTAACCCTAGTTTCAAGCCGTAGCCCTAAGCGTTAACTCTACGCCTAACCTTGTTCCGTAACCCTTCAACGCTAGCCCTAGTTTCGAGCGGTAACCCTAACCCTAAGTAAAACCCTAAGGGTTTAAGTCCTTGCGGTGGCGTGATAATGTGAAATCAAAATTTTAAGTCTCTGTAAATGACCTGATATCAACATTGTCTAGCTTGCGCATTGCGGGAAATTAACATCTGGCTGTAATTTTAGTGAACCGAACGTCTTTGCGGTCGCACGTTAACATGAAATAAAAGTTTTAACGGTTTTAACCTGACATCAACACTTTTTGAGGTTACACGTTGCAAAAGATCAATATTTTGCTGGATTTTAAGTGAAATTACCGTCTTTGCGGCCACGTGCTGACGTGACAACAAATACAGGGTTTTTTGCATACGTAATATCTCGAAAACGAAACAAACTTCAGCAAAAAAACATGCAGAACATTGTCTAACGCACCTAAACAAAACTGCATGCGAAATTTGGAGCGTTTTTGATAAATTTCATTTTTGAGGAAAAAACCTAACGCCCTTTTTCCTCTGAAGCCTTCAATTGTAATTAAATACTAAATTGTACAGTACTAAAGGTTTAGCATCAAACCACAACAAATACACATTTTTGGTGATGAAAATGCAGCTAGGACATACCACCAGCTGAAGGGAAATCATCTACAAATGTAGTAGAGGCCATTGTTCCTTTCTTGGCAGGTAAAGGAGGGGGAGATTCTGCAGGTTCTTCATGTAGTGTACTTCCCTTTTTGGCAGGAAGTAGTGGTGGAATATCACAATATTGTGCTTCTGTGTTTTCACTGTTGGATTCTGACATGATGAAAATGACCATACACAAAATTAGTATTTGGAAAACTGACTTGCACTACTGGAAAACAGAATGATAAAAATACAAAACTATGCATATTTGTTGTGTCTAAGAACACAACACAAGAAAAATAGTTCAATTTGATCTCCTAATCTGCAGGTGGTGAATGGTAAATGTGAGTCTTTTCGAACCCAAGACAATCTAACTTCTTCAATTGTAGGACCTGGACCCAAGATTTTTGAGGGAACATTTGCCAGTCCTTAATC